>JAUMHA010285807.1:3229-14847 GCA_032359765.1 Saxidomus gigantea | reverse complement strand
AATAAATCACTACAATTATGGATATGACCTTGTCCGTCTATGATGGTACAACGACACTGAAAGTGACTTAGTGTTTGAAATTACTTTAGTCCAATCGCAGCGCAGAATTCGCTGCATAGTAACTTTGGTAAATCAATTATTATATACCGAGTCAGTAAATAGGGGAACAATATTGATTTACAAAAAATAATTTCAAACACTAAGTAGGTTAATGTTCATTTTTGATACATTTACTATAATAAATTGGCCTGACCAATGCATCAAAATGAACACTAACCTATACTTCATGGTCAAGATTAATGCTAGCACGGGTTTCGGTAGCACGGGTTTCGGTAGCAATCGCAGACTCGAGCTGATTACCAATCGAAGCAATTTGTGAACAATTATATAATCATCATTATTGTCATCGAAATAATTATTATTCTAAAATTAGAATTATCATCACCGACAGTCCTACGAAAGTTCCACTTAACTCACATTTGATTATTTGCATTCCCCGCAGATCCGAGTAAGAGTACACGATACTACATAAATCAATAAATGCATGCGTTATGAAGGTAGATTTCTACACATCATCAGAGCAGAATGTAGATTCATCATTTTCGTTAGCTGTAATTATTTCCTACCAAAATATTTTTAAGCGTAACGAATAATAGATAGATTACCTTGCTAGCAGCCCGAAGGTATCGATTTTTCTTGATATTTGTAGTTTGACACCATGCAGAATGACCTGACGTTACCGAATTTCTACGAATATGTAGTCTGACACTAAGCCACTTCGTGGAAGTGGGCTGAAAGCGAGGCTTGGTTTTCGCGCCAGAAAAAATGTTTAATCTTAAGCGGTTTAACAGTTGAATATTAAATGTCAGTCATATGCAGTGCTGTAATAGTAAGCGTAGTTTCTTTTCGTTAATTGTTCAGTAACTGTTTATAAAATGGCTTCACATTTTAATCTGTTAAGTTTGGCTGTCCGGTAATTGTTCAATTTGGTGCTCATGCTCTGGGAAAGTTAGGGATGCAAACAGTGAAGATACAGATATGCAGACTCGGCAAGACCTGCCCTGGTCGGAAAGAGTCATTAAAGACTGATAGAAAAGCTATAAAATCTATTTAACTACACAGCAGGAATTTTTTCCTTGAAAAATGAAAGAAAAAATTGCATGGGTTAAGAAAAAAGTATAATTACATTATTTTTGCCTGACTATCTCATCATTCAATTTTTTTTATCATGTCAACCTCTTTGTTTAGAATTATCCGCAAAAACCCGGTCACATCATGAGATCTTCTTTACTGTAAATGACGGGCATTATATAATTCAAGCGTTCATGACTCGTTATGAAAGGAGATGTCGTGTTAGGACAACTTTCTTTTATTCTGTTAAGGATTTTAGTGACTTCAATGCTTGCTGCTTTTAGACTATTAGTCGCCCGGGTAGCGCTTTTTAATTTTGATTATTTGCTAAATTAATTTTTATGAACTCCTACCGTAAATTTAGGTTGCCGCCTATTTTAGTAAAATACATAAAAATTGACTGCGGTCACAGTTAATACGGCGTCCGGCCATCGACTTCTCTTCAGATATCGCCAACTACGGTGGTTACGATGGTAATTCGTCAAATTACGATGGCGAAGCGCGAAGTTACGATAGCAATTTGCCAAATTACGATGGCAATACATCCAGTTACGAGAGCGATACGCCAACATACGATGGATGCGCGAAGTTACGATGGTAGTGCGCAAATTTACTATGTTGAATCGGTACATCTGGTCTTTATAAACGTGCAAATGCGCTATAGAATTCAATCAATCTAACAAACATTGTACGAAAAAGTGCTTCTTTCATGAGATAGCAAATTTGGCCAGGTTTTGCTTCCATTGAAAAGCTGTAAAAAGCAGTTTTCAAATAAGCTCGCTGGATTCAGTCACGACAACGCAAAAGAGACCGTGCTTCACGTCGTACGTCACGTCTCATTTACAACTGTTAGATTATGATCATTATTCAGAAGACATAATATATCAACTGTTTTGAAACGATTTCGTTAAAATTGCACCGTAATTAATCACCGAGTAATAACTATCTTGTCGAAAGGCTTTTAAGCCCGCAAGATTTTGGATATTGATATATTTCAATATGAAATTTGGCTCTGATATGATAAATGACTTTTCAAACGTCTGAGGTATCAACGTAGACATCGCACTGGTACACGAGCCTTTAGGCAGTAATACTGTAAATCCCTTGACGTTTCTGGTAAAATCTCTCATAATGAACAGTATCATTTTATGGAATGATATTCAGTACATACAAGGAGTCATTGCATGTAGTTTTAATCTACATCACACATTCTATGACATCAGAAGTCTCAGTCTAGTCGTGCATTTACGTTGTTTACATCACGTGTCTCAGTCACATGACCACTGTTTTCTTGCATTATGGAAAACATTGTTTCGCTAATTCTCGATTTGTTTTGAACATAGTTAGACCTTCAAATTAATTATAGTGTCGCAGGACGGGAAATCTTGATAAAAAAGTTAAAAGCATTTGGATGATTTCATGTACAAAACAGTAGAAACCATATTTACTACATTCATACACGGTGCATGCGTTGCTGTCGTGTCAGTTTATAGTCTTGATTTGACAAACTTAAAGCAATGTGAAATTGTATCCCTTTTATTTAATCAATATCAAGTTGAACGGGTTTAGACAAAGATGCCCATATACGGTCCCTATGCGCATGCGCAACATTTAAGACCGAAACGCTCTTTCTCTTCATAGAAGTTTATTATTGTCTACAATGCATCTGTCTCTTATATTACATGTTTCAGAATATATTTGTCCAGTACAGATTGTTCACATGCAATTTCTTGGTCCGAGACGTAATTTGTTAAAATATTCGATTTTAAATACTAATTAAATAAGTCTACTGATAAAATTTGTTATGTTAATACATAATGATAGTGTATTAGTACCAGTATTGCTTTTTTTGCTGATGTTTGCATTTTTGCTGAATTTGGAATACAACGGTAAAAGCCGAGGAAATCGAATAAGTCACGTGTCATTTATTTTTTGTTTAACTATAGATGAAATGTCATGCAGTAAAAAACTTGAACTACTAAGATCATTAAAAGTGTTTCAGAATCGTCACGTGTAGCTTTGAATTGCCAACTACTTGTTGAGTATTTAAGTAGTTTACATCAAATTTTAAGAATAAGTAAACGTCTACGATATCTTTTTTCAAGTTATGAAAAATATTACTTTGTAACTGTGCTTATATAAACATTTGTAATGTGAAACATTTTATAGGCTTTCGTTTAGGCACATATCGTCATAATGACTTACATTTTACTAAAGTAGGTCGTCCTTTGCAATTTAGAAAATTAATGCATACACTTTTATATTCTTTAAAGAGGCGTACCCTAAACGTGATGCATTTTAACAAATAACTCAGCTATAAAGTATACGTTTGCGGAAATAATTTTCCCTGAGTCAAAACAGCAGTAATAAAGTGTAGATTTCGCGAAATACGACGTGTTCTAACGCCGTTTACCGTGTTCATTTTATAGATTTAACCTTGGGCGCATAGCGATTTGTAAACTTTAGATCGGATCTTGTGCAGAAATGAGATATTTCTCGATTTATGTTCTTCTTAAAAAATCAACATTTATTTATTATTGCATAAACATTTAGATATATGTTTTATAATTTTAGAAATTAATAACCATGTTACCAGTAGGGAAAGCCCCTTTAATACTACCGTTTGATCGTTTGACTCCTCTGTTACTAACTGCACATGGTTACAGATATAAAGGCTCTCATTGAAACAAGTTTAAGTTCCCGGTTTGTCTGCGTTCAGAATGTAATAAAATTATGAGTACTAAGAGCTTCCTCACATTTCAAAGTCAATTAAAGAGAGAATCAATTTTCTTTCTTTTTTTCTTTCAACACAATAACAATTTCTAATATTCCTTTTTTGTTATTTAGTGTTGTCGTAACACGAGGTAAGGGACCGCAATTCGAGAAACGCTCGATTGCCTTAACGGAAAAATTCTTGTATTACTAAATAAAATTATTTGAACTACGAAATCTTATATTTGCAAAGCAGCGAATTTCAAGTTTATTCCGTCGGTGATTCTGTTTCAATTTCATCACACCTGCAAATTAGATATTTTACGGCTGTTTTGATAATTTAGTGAAAGCTATGTCTGGGTTGTTAAATTGACTTTACAAACTATCTCCATCGAATAAAAAAAATTGTATTGTTTGGACAAATGCGCTTTGAAAAGGCTTAAAATAGAATATATTGTTCATTATTTTTAGGCTGGTTTATTGATGTAACATGGCTTATTTGTCCTGGATTTTTTTGGGTTCTCGTTAATATTTATTAGAGCTGGTTCAAAAATCGACATGAAGGCGAGAGCACTATTAATAGCATTTACTCCTCTGTTACGGAAACATAATCAACTGCGCATGCGCCTTTTTCTTAAACTGATGTAGTTACTTGAAAAAGTACCCAAAGTGTTATCTGTGCGAACAAATACTCCTGTCGCATACCCATTTTGCAATAACTGTCGAGATGATAACAAAAGGGAAAGTTCTGAAAGTACTGAAAAGCAGTCGTATGTGCACGCTGGCTTGAAAGAGAAAAAAAATAATCCAGTCAATTTGGCCAATAATCTATAAATTCAATTATCTACATGATGTACTGACTTTTTATTATCAATTTAACAAATAATTTAACCCCAAAAAATATTTTCGTATAAGAATTTATATTTTCGCGTAAATAGCTATTTGCGTATTTCAGCTACTCCGGTTAAACGATGCCGTATCTCTCCGCGATAAGAGAGGGAAAGAGGCAATACGAAAATATTGGGTCTTGCCTAAGGAACTGTCACGGCATGGCACTGTTTAGGATCGAACCCGGGCCTCTCCGGTCCTCAGGCGGACGTGCTACCACTCTTACAAGTTATGTCCCATATACAGAGCTGCCTCTTGCACGTCCTAAATCAATACTGTGCTCTTAAATCAGCGCTGTAACAGCACGTGGAGTCCCAAAGGCTGCTGACCTGTCAGGTTTGTAAGTTTTGGTATTTTCGGTGATAATTATGACAAATTAGACTTGTCTATACATGAACATATCTTCATGGTACAACTGATGCGACACATGGTCGAGCATTGGTAAGATGATTTGACCTTACCACCAGCACGCTTCATATTTCTAGTACGTTATGGTGGAGGCGTATTGTCTGACAATCTGTCACTATTTACCGCTATTTTGCATATGTGATTATTGGACTGTCCGTGACGTAACAAGTCTTCAATCCATTTTAAGCGACAAATCGACAAAAACACCTATACAGTACATTATATATTCAAGGCTATTCCCCGGTGTGTAAAATCTCTTAGGCCTTTGTTGTGACTGGTAAATACATTTTTCAGTGACTTTTATTAAAATAAATCTTAGTTTTCAGAGTTTAACTGATTTAAATGTCAACATTTATCCATATGAATACAACGTGTAATACAACTATATAAGATGTTCATATCAAATTTCATACCAGGCGGTCCACTGATGCAACAAGTTTAATAGTTTATTTCAGTCTCATTCATTTGCATAATACACATTTATAAAATTCATCAACAATGAAGAAAATCTGCTTGATTATTTAACAATAGACTAATTATTTGTCAATTGTATTCAGTTAAGAACCGCGTAAGTGCATTTACCCCGCTAATTTTAGTCAAATCGCTCTAAATAGTGTTCCTTTAACGTTCATTCCACTGGCAAGGGCATCTTATATTCAATACTCTACTTTAAAATTAAAAACACAGTTTTCATACTCGTATCTCGCATATTCACTTAAAATCTGGTAATAGTTCACCTTCATAATTTCTTCAAAACGAAATAAAAAAAATATTTTAATAATATTTTTATCTGTTACTTTATTTTGGTAGTGTCTAATTCTTTTACTTAAAGTGCCAGGAGCACAATGACAAGTAGCTCTTATTTTAGCAAGAAAGATGTCTTACTGTCGGTAATGACCTTTATTTGCACTAAAAACCATTCCTAACTTTGCTAGTACATGTCAGAAGTGTAGAGCATTATTTTTTTCAACTATTATTCGTGAAGAAACGACAAAGGCTTATGTCAACATTGTTTTAGAGTGAACAGAATATGGTTCTATCATTATCCTATCAGTAAAATTATTTTTCTATAATAGTAAATTCAAAATCTTCCTGGGACTTGAAAAATAAAACTTTTGAAGGGGAAAACAGTCTTACCGTTTTTTAATAACGATATAATTAAATAACCAACAAGAACGGCATTTTAATCCCCAAAAGGAGGGCGAAAGTAATTAATTACCGACAAGAGACGTTAAATCACGGAAAGGACGTGGCACTAAATCATAAGATCCGGACGGGTACGGAGACAGAATGGCTAAACGCCGTGTCAGTTGTAATATTACATATTTATCGTAATAATTGTCAGTTCTTCACAGTCGTGGCCCACGAATCAAAAAGAAAAACGATATTTTTTGTCATTTTAACCTTTTTTGTACTTTTTTGTCATTTAAACACTTATCTCAAGTTACAATCCATTATGAAAAAAATGTTACTTTAAATGTATTTTTGAAGACTGAATAGTTATCAATTATATCACCAATATTATTAGAAACAATTTACAGTATTTGGAAAAAAAAAAGAGATTTCTGGCTCGGAGTGATTGATTTCTCCGTGTTTAATCTATCAACATCATTGCAAAGCCGACAATACAGTGATGGGGAAGATGCCGTTTTTTTGTTACCTTTTAACCTTACACATTAATATTTTTTTAAAACGTAATTTGCTCCTTTGAAACAAAATTTAGGACATGAACTTAATTGATCATTGACAGTAAGGGTAATAAAACATATTTATCTCTCATCGGCTCGTAACGTTTTTTTAGCGTTGAATGGTTACCATTGGGTAAAACATTTGTAATTCGAATATCACATATTGTTACGGGGTAGCCTTAAGAGAATGTACCAAATACAATGCGTCACCGGACTTCGCCAAAAAAAAAAAGGTTTAAAGAGCAATATTCCGGTTTGGACAGAGCCCAGCACGAAAAAAGTTTACGACATGTAAAGGCAATAACTTTTATGAATTTAATAAAAAGAGTAAGGGATGTTGTCATTACATTTATCTGGTCTTTGTGCGGCCTTTTCGTGTAATTTTATAAGGGATTTCATCTGGAAAAACATAATCCTGCAGAAATAGCAAAAAGGTTTTTTCATTTTTTCTGTGGGGTTTTACAGTGAAATACAGACAGACAGGTTTTCTTAAACACCCAGATGGAGAAGAACCGGAACAAATTCCTACATTTATTACATAAAGAAACAGGTTGGTGGCGGTGCCAGAGCCCATGACCCTTAGTTAGTGAAATATTCAAAGTGTTTTCAAGATAACTTCACTAATTCGGCCACGGAGCACGGTCGAAACCAAAACAAGATACTGTTGATTTGAAAATTACCATCATGGTCAATTTGATATATTTTAATGAAACATATGAACTACATACTATATACATACTATTTACATCTAAAATCAGATGCTGTTAAATCAGTAGTTTGGACATGCATTTAGCCGTTAGGACTGTCAACATGTCAAAACAGGGTCCCGTGATGATGGTGACAGATTGCACGTGTCATTGGCCCGACAAACTTTTATTTTACAATTTGTAATTACATTGTTTATATTTATCCGTGTTTGATCTACATAATAAAGCAAAATAGAAATATAAAAGAATGATGTACTAATTGTTTAAATCGACATCAGTTCCGTATTAATGATCCAAGTCCGATACATTTGAGATATAAAATGTCTGCGGAATATATATGTCGCATAAAGTATAGAGGTATAGAGATAGCATCTTAATGGTTAATATTTTACGTTTTCGAACCACCCAATGCACGAGTGGTCCATTAAGCGAGACTGAAGATAACTGTGGAAACAGATAGTTGAAATTGAAAAAAAAGAGGCATTCGTAGTTAAATGATTAATGACGTTCAAGTCATGCAATTAGTCTGCACATTAATCAAGTTATTCATATAAAAATCAATGCTTAAAAAATACATGTATAAGGGAAGATACCATTTATGCACCGTAGACATTTTTCTCATGTTTTGCTTCTTAATGCATCTGAGCCTCGTCATTTTTTATTTTTATTTAGCGTTGTACAAAATTCAGTTTATACATGTTAATACCCTGGCTGTATATTTGTATTTGCAATTTGCGTGAAAACGGCTTTGATGTTCGATGTAACTGTGAATTCGTTATTTAGCTCTGTTGATTTACAAACGGCGGTAGCAACGCAGTTGGTACTCCGTGCGAAAATATGGCCGTGTTTTGGTAGTACATTCATTGCGTTTAATAAATAACGTAGACTATTGGAATGAATATCTTAGACTATCTCTTTGTTTTTACACACTTTTGTGTGTTTTAGCGCACTTACTGTTGGAATCATTGGCTTTCCGTTGTGAGTCGCCATCCAGCAACGCGACTTAAATCCTACTAAGAGAGAAAGGCGTATACTATGAAACTGCAGGTCAGTTTCCATCTTGTTCTGATTGTTTTGAGTTTTAATTTATACTAATTTATTGAATCTCGATTGCAAAACAAGTTCTTGCAACTTATATTAATCACTCACATGTAATCAACCTCGAATAGAGAGAGGGGCTATGTGGAATTATCTGTGTATTGCCTATGGACGCTGCCATTATTTGGGCAATAGTGGGGCTCTGATCCAGAGGTGAAGGCGCTACCATTGCACCAAGACGACTCCGGTTTTGAGTTTAACCCCTCGACTAAACATGAAAAGCCACAGACAGGTTTAAATAAAGATGATATGTTACTAAAATACCGCAAGTGTAGGCGAAGAGCCATTGTCATGGTCCCACGTAAAAATATCATATGCTGTTTGTTTCTTTGAAGTGGTATATGGGGATATATTACCCGCCTAGATAATATGTCGAGGCGGGTAATACATCCTATTATACCACGTAAAAAAACAAATAAAAAGTTTATTACCCTTCCCTTTCTTAAATTAGAAGGATTCGGTTCAGCTTAAATTCATTTAACGACTGAACGTAAGCAGAACGTAAGTTCCCGGCTTATGGCCTCAATGTCACTTCGTGACATCACAAAACAACGTCACACTTGCCGTATGAATGCAGGTTTGTACTTTGAAATTTGAATAAATCATTGTCATATATATTCCTAAAATGGTTTCTCTTTCTTATGACTCCATACAAAACCTCATTCTTCTCCGTTGATAGACGTTCAACTAATTTTCGTAACCAGAGCCGTTATTGCGCACCCTAAGATTTCGTAGCACTTTATCGTTTGGAACAATGATAGGGTATGCCAAGTGTATATTGCCGGCATGTCTACTAATATCATTTTCTATTCACGGATCATTGGCCAATCAAACGACTGGAAACTTCCTGGAAGGATAATAAAAAAAGAATAGTTTTCATTTTTCGCACTTAAATCTTCTACGTCTTCGAACGGTCCTTATGATACTGGGCATAACATTTTTTAAGAGGTTTGACTGAAAGCTCCCAAGATTTATTCCTGTGTTATAATGGTTTACCTTTCGTGGTTATGTCAACCGGAATTCTGCATAGCAAGGAATTTAAATATTGAAAATCTTTCGCAGAAGATGTATTTTGAAGAAAACAATAACGTACGGACGGACAACGGCCGATGAGTGATCACGAAAGCTCATGGCAACCATCGCATATTTTAGGTAATCAAATACGTACTGCAAAAATGTTCAAAAACTTTTGTACCTGTATTCGGACGGCACACAGAAAACCTTCCTTAATTAGGGAACTTGGTTAGTGTAGATGGTTCACGTTTTTTAAACATAAATATCAAATGAAGATTATACGCTCATGATTTAACTTCAATGGGTCATTATAATCAAAACTCCCATCTACATGAACCATTAATCAGTGATTGAACCTGGCCTTGATTCCCGACGAGAGGTGTGAGGCAATATCAAGAGATAGAAATTTCAGCGAGCTCACATTAATATCAACTATAAGCCAATTTCTTTTAATCAGAATATCTTTTTTATTAGAATAAACAGATGTTGCAATATAATTTACAGTTTAATATAAAAACGATTTTTCGCGGAGTAACTGGCGCGTGCTTGGTTTCACCTGGTCAATTTCTGTAAAGATTTTCTGGTTTTAATATCTGTGGCCGTTATATTCAATTGAAAATGCGCACGTGTACGGATTTACATGGTCATATCAGTTTCATTTTAAAGAAATCATTTCTTCCGCAATCAAAGAAAATACTGAAGACATGTAAAATGCAAATTCGGATCTAACTCTGACCATGTCTGGCGCGTGGTCTAATTTCATGGCGGGTGGCTAAATATTCATGATGATTTTCACAGTGTATAAAAATTCTGACTTCATTAAACAACACGCGTTATGCTGTATGTAAATTAAGTGTCCAGAACATGCTTATGAATATTATTTTATTGATAAAAATCAAATTAATTTTTTGACAGTTTTTTTTAATTTTATTGTTTAATTGCGAGAACGATCATGTTCGAAAACAGAAGATCTTTTTCTTTTGTGACATTGCATACACATAGTCGAAATCGTGAATTCGTGAAACTGAAATCGTGAATTTGTTAATTTACGAAGTCGCAATCTTGTTATGATGTAACGGATACTTCGCAGTCATGAAATCAAGAAGTATGACTGTCCCCACCTGTCTTCCGTAGATTTATACATTACGGTCTTTTTCATAGCCGAGGTGTTGCTATCAGAGACATTTTACATGTTTATACAGTTTGCTTTAAGTAGTCTTAGAAATTTGAAAATAATTTAATCCACCTAAATCGCAGATTACTGTAATTAAACTAATTTAAAAAACGCATATCATCCGGTTTTAATTTAATTTTTAAAGAAACGCAAAATTAAATACCCCGAGAATTATTCTGGCATAAAAAAATTGAAACCTTTCATTTCTCAAAAAAACGAAGCATAGTAGCACGGGCCTATATATAAGTGTAACATAGTTCCGTGGTAGTAGTAATTTAACTCATTGAAATATATTTACATGTATATATAATTAGTTTGTAAGTGACATATTGAATTCCGTTGACACAGTAAGAGCAAAAGCAGTCAAGAAATTATCGTTTTATTTTGACAGCTTTTAGTCTAGTCTAAGTAGAAAAAAATATGATAGTGTAAAACCATCATTTTTAACCAATGAAAAATCTGCATTTATCATATGGTTATACTCAGTAACCAAGTGGTGAGAACCATTAGGGCTGTAATATAAATTATGCATAAATTAATCTGATACAATGTAAAACTATATCATAGTGTGACTAAAAGTTGTTAAAAATGACATAAAAAGATACTACGTGATATCAGTTTAAAATTCATTTCCTAAAGTTATCCATTTAACTACTAGTAAGCTTTACACGTGCTTTACACGTGCTTTACACGTGCACATCTTATAAAAAAGTGAAGCCGCATTGGTGTGGTGGTGGGGGGGGGGGGGGGGGGGCACACAAAAAAACCTTTGTCCAAAAACCCGTGGGCCAAAAATGG
>JAUMHA010285696.1:0-14848 GCA_032359765.1 Saxidomus gigantea | reverse complement strand
CATTTTCATTTGACGTCTAATTATATTAAAGAGTAATGCACATATCACTTGTAGTGGATCAGGAGGTCAAATGGCGTCACATCTGATTATTTTGTAAAGTTTACAATGAGATTGTACGATAATTAATGTCTCCTGCAATAATTATGTCAACAAAGACAAAAGAAAAAACCCAGACTGCATTTCGTAGTTTAGTAAATTATCATCATTAAGAGGTATCTCTATTAAATTCCATGAGCACTGCGTTGAATAAAAGAATAAAAATATAAACGTTGGTTAAGGTGCGTTTGAGTAAATGATTATTGATACAAACATTGTTAACATAATCATAGTGGATCACAGACTGAATTTGGAATAAAACTGGAATTGAATAAAACAGAACATTGACAAGCAAAACATTGTATAATTAACACCGATATAATTTTATTTAAGTTTTGGAATCATAAAACATTAGTAAAACATAGTTTACATTGTGTATAAGCAAACATAGAAATAAATAGGAAGGAAATGAATTTTAAGATGCCCTTTTATGCACTTATAGAATTAAACATAACTTGATGGAAATATACATAAAACAATAGACATACATGTATTATAGGATATTAGTATTTTATATGTATAGGTTTATGCGAAATGAAGAAATATGTATTTTGCCTCAACGTAGTGGAACATGTATATATAGTTCACATATAAGAAGCAAAACACTTCTTCCTAAATCATTTTAAAGTTTCAGTAGAAAAATAAGTCTATTGTTGACTCACAGTTTCTCTTACAAGAAATGGGTTCCATCACTTGTGGTGTCTATGAATGTTTTATTAATTTGATATTTATGGCTGTATATATGGTTTTTAAAGGTCGCAACTATTTTTAATAGCAACGGTGTTAGCCGGACACGTAAAAACTCTTTGCGACCATTAAAAACCGTAAATTTCAAATCACTAAACGGTTAACCCTGTCCTAACGCATAATGCTCTTATATTCGATCACTACTGATCGTTCGATGTTTGCGACTATATATACGTTATTTAAACGTCGCAAATGTTAATGACATAACCAATCAGAAACGAAGTTACATCGGTGGTAATTTAGAATGATGAATGTTAGTTGGAAGCTTGTTTAGCATTCGCACTAAAATAATAGAGTGTAAACGATATCCATTTTTGTGTCAGTTAATTCTTGGTTTACTCCATTCGACAACGATTGTTTCGTGACACTTGCCGGGTTTGGCTTTCAAATGATTGCAACGAGAGTTTAAATCAAATAATTTCCAGTGCATGTATGTTGCAATCACCATTTCTAATACTATAATCACTGTAAAATAATTTGATCAATCTCATTTAATCAAGTCTTACGAGGATTCTCATGAGATTTGACAAATTGACGATAACTCAACAAGTAAACATACATAATTGCAAGCGGACATTTTCAGTAAAGTAGGTCTGCCTCTGAGTCATATGTTTGTAGTTAATACATTCACATTAGTTATATCTGCTGACGCGGAAAATGTAATGATATATGGTCAGAGCTTGAATAGGTAATAATGTACTCAGAGAGGGATTCAAGATACTAGTTTTCTGTTAGTTCAAAATTAATGATATTCATTGCTCTCGCAAAGTGCTTTGAAGTCACCTTTGACATTTTAGAAAAGTTTTCAACATATTTTATTTCGATGTTAAACAAACAAACGAATGAATGCAAAATAAAAACTGGAAGGTAAGGTTTCTGTTCGAAATATATAGTAAAAATATAACTAATAATATAAAACTACGTTTCATTTATATTCAACAGGTATGGAGCAGGCGGCAACAAATTTGACATTGAACGACACCAATAATACCATACTTTATCCCAGTAATCCGCTTGGACCGGAGATTTTCTTGGCCTACAATTTGTATCTTTACGTCATGATTGCGCTTGGGGTTGTTGGGAACTTCATTGTGCTTGTAGTTTTCATACGTCATCCTCCTTCAACTACAACGGACTGGTTTATAATCTTCATTACCGTGTGTGACTTCATTTCCTCATTTATCAACGTACCCGTCTACGCAACGTTCACTAACGGCTACTGGCGCTTATACGGAACTACTCTGATATGCAGACTGCATATGTTCATAAGTCAATCACTTGTTCTCTCCTCGTCTTTTCTGATCAGTGGACTTGCCTTGGACAGATACATAAAAGTGTGCAGGCAGTCAACATGGTTTTCAAAAGCTAAAGCACGAAATGCCTGTTTGATCATCAGTATCGTGACAACAATATTGTCAACACCATGTTTCCTGATGTATGAAAATCGTGGTGGAAGGTGTGTTTCAGTCGTGATGGATACGCAGCTTTTTGCTTACTATTTGATGGTATTTATCATATTCATTTTTGCGACAGTAGTTGTGGTTTTTTCGTATTGTAAAGTCACAAAAGCAGTTCTGAAGAGTGAACGGAATATGGTTAGTCATAAAGGAGGCGACAGCATATATAAAACTTGCTGCTGCTTGTTACCTGCGTTTCGGCAAAATCGAATAGGGCCAGCCACAGCTACAGCGACACATAGCGGAGTATTTAGAGAAACAGAAGTAGCTGTATCCGATTTAGAGGTTTCAGCGCATTCAAGTAAATTGACCAACATGGATAGAAATCGACTGCAGGTCCCAAGCAAAAGTAACATTTCGCGTAGTGCTTTGCCGTCGCCATTAGCTTCAGTGCCAAGTGGACAACATCAACAACATTTTGTGGAACCTGTTTCAACCAGTAGTCTTGCTCAATCAAAAAGTTTATCCGAGCAGAACATTTCAAAATCAGCTGTAAAAACACAAACGAAAAATCAGTCTAGACTGGTCAGTCTACGAACCACGAGAATATCGTTCCTTGTATGTTCTGTGTTTATCGTTACTTGGATCCCACCTTGGTTGTGTTTCATTTTTGCGTCGATTCCTAGTATGAAGTCAAATATCGAAGTGATAAAGTTCATGATATTTGGGCGAATGATCTATCTTATTAATGGAATGACAAATCCGATTATTTACACGTGGCTAAACCGTAAATTTCGTCAACATATTCTTGAAATATTTTGTCGACAGAAATTTTAGAAGTAACAATTACCAATACGCTTTTTACTTACATTCTGTGCAGTATTGAAGTATGGTGATTTTGTTGATATCAATATTGTAAGTGTTTACGATGATTCGTATTCGAAGTGCGTAAAGTGAGCGCAAACTTGGTATAAACAAGAAACATAGTCGAAACTTGAGAAAATGGACGATTTCGTGTATAAGGTAAAGCGGATTCCTACTGGAATAAGACATTTTTTCAACGCTATGAAATTATACAAATAGGCTGTTAGTCAAAGATTATTATGTGACCGTCACTCAAATTTTAGTTTCGACGCGCAGTATTTCGAAGTTTTGAAGTTATTACAGGTTGAATCTGGTCAAGTCGAAGCAACGAAAGTGCACGACCATTTTGTCAATGTTTTCATGAACATTGATAGACGTTGAGACTACAGATCGCTTCGGTGACGAGAAAGTGCGTAGGATATATATATCTGTAGCTCACTTCGATTACGAATGATTTCATTCGCAAATATCTTCGTTTAAACACATTTTGACCGCTAACTGTATACTTTAATAATTTAAAAGAAAAACCTGTCGCACGCGCTTCTCTTATCTTAATAGAGACACATTCTTTGTACCCGATATGCACATGCATGTATTTTAAAGTTTTTATGTTGGTAAATGTACCGGATAATCTGCAAGCTCAACACCAAAAGAAGAGAGTAGTTATTTTGGGTATCTAATGTGTCATGTTTCAACATGTCATTTTACTGTTAAATTTTAAAAGTTTAAATTTCGAGCGTATTTTACTCAAGACTTCAAAAATTAGAAATTGAAATGAGTGAAAACATATTTCAGAGGTATTTTATGTTGTGTAACTTTTTAGCGACCATTTCCGAAATCAAAATAACGAGTAAATAGATTTCTTGGAAATTACCACATATTAAAGGCCTATTATATGTTTAGACGTCGAAATTGACCGTTATCTGTATAAGCTAGATGAATACAAATTTAACGTTGCTCTTTTAATCGTATCTACACGTGAGCTTTAATATAAAAATTTTAAAAGCAACATTTTTTGCGAAACGCAAAAGTACAGGGTAGCACATACATAATATAGACACAAAACAAACTTCAAGTTATCATAAATGTTCTCAAGGCAGGAATATATACAAAATGTAAGTCTATGTAATATGTTTAACACATTTTATTACATATTTTTATCTTATACTGGCATGGCAGTTTGAGATCGAAATAAAAATTATAGTTCTCTTCCAATGCTAAACGAATGATTATTTAGTTCATACTGTAATGTGTGGCATTACTACTTATACTTTCATACTATATATCTATATATGTGTCTGTGATACACTTTTCTTCTATTGTTATTTTGTTTATTGATATCTATGGCTTTATTTACATTAATATTACGTTCTCATTAAAAGTCTGTATTATTTTGTGTTTGCTTAATGAACAACCCTTCTTAAATAAAGATTACTGTCAGTATTTCACGATTAAAAACCAATATTTCAATAACTCCAGTAGTATGATACGATAAACAGTCATAATCTATAGAGACCCTACTCTGAATAGGCTGCTCAGATATCATTAACCGAGAAGGACTGTTAGATATCGTGGATCAGAAAGATATAATATAAATAAAACCTTAACCAAATCGCACAGATTACTTTTGCACCTTAAAGTTATATCAAAATAATGTATTCTACGCAGCAATGAGAGGGAATTCTACCGGGATCACCAAATTCTCCGTTGGAGGTTATGTCCAATTATCCCCCGCTGTTATAACAGTATTCTTTATGTCTTTATTGTCATTTCATACCAGCAAAAGGTTGATAGAGTTTTTGTGTTTTCGTGATTAAAAACATCATGCATGTTTAGGACTGCTCACAACAATCCTCCTCCCATTAAGGCATTAGTTGTGACAGGTTTTGATCACTGCACTACATTGATCTTCCATAAACTCATCACAATCAACGTCATCGTCGTTATCGCCATCTTCATCATCACTTACAAGTAGCTTTTTTCACATGGTGCTTATTCTGGTATGTTTCTTTGAAGAAGCATACAACCAGAAAAGAATATAAAGTATAAATTTAAATGCTGATGTCTACATGTATATGTTACATAGATACTTAATGTTTGACCCCATGTTATCCAGTATCAATCGTGGCCTTGAGCTTATCAAGACAAAACTTTTGACTAATTTTAAAGATGACTAGGTGTCAAATGTGGCCTTCAGAGTTCTTTGTTCATGCTTAGACCTAGTGTCATAGGTTTTGACCCCAAGGTACTCAGTTTCGACGTACTGTTCATCAAAACGGCGAGTGACTAGCTTTCAAGATGACTGGGTTCTAAGTGTGAATTCTAGAATGCTGACAAGAGCTCTCTATGATTTGACAAGGTGACCAAGATTTTGACTACATGTAGCCCAGTTTCAAAACTGACATAAATTTTTAAAAAGACAACATTCTGACACACTTTTTGTGTGATTGGGTGTAACAAGTGGCTTCTAGAGTAGTCACAATGTTTTTCTCCGATTTGGCTTTATGACCTAATGTTTTACCCACGTGACCTTGTTTTGTATTTGACCCAGACTTCATCAGTGTATATCGAAAACAACATATTAAGAAATTACTCTTTTAATGAGAAAACTTGAATGATGGGAGATTAGTTCCATGGAGACAAAAAAACAAGTATGATTATATTTGTGCTGCAAGCAATGGATAATTAGTTTTTTATGAGGCAGACATGCGCAGACAAATAATTTATATGAAGTTGTTGTGAAAACACAATGTTTCGAAAAATAGAACATAACGTGCCACGCATTTCCGTGAAAAGTGATTTGACTCGTTTTGTGATAGAATACCTTTTGTGTAAATCGTAATATATCCACGTCTTGAAAGTAATTGTTTTGCAAGTAGTTCTTTACTATGTCGAATTGATCAAATTGAATGTTTTGCCATAAAGCTTGAAATTATTTGCACATATCAGATGTCAGCTGAACAATTATGAGTATTTATTGAAGACACTGGTATTTAAATAGGGCAATATAACTTTATAATAAGTCTGTTCTAGAAGCATTCGTATACATAATTAGGGTATATCTGTCGTAAGCTTATGTGTATTGAAACTACCTAGCACAAGAAATAACTTAATCATGGTGACACAAGACTGTGTAAAGATTGATCAAAGATAAGAACAACGGAGACAACAGCTTGTGTTATTTTATTTTATTCTGAAGGTAAGGAAATATAGGTTTCCGCGAGGCAAACATGTACAGAACATTGATGTCGGTGAAGTTGCTAGACAACAATGCTACGAGTTTGTTCCAGTCTAAAAGTATGTAGATTTGAGAATATTGAAAATTCTGTATATTGGAGTTTTAAAATCCAATATCTCCTAAACACTTTGCTGCAATTAAAAAAAGATGACTGGAGGCATCAGTGTGAAATCTGGATGCGCATATCTTTGACACGTTCCGGTATATTGAGTTTCCACAGAGTCATTTTCATTTTTTGAACTTTCACTAATTAGAGTGAACATAGAGCTTGGTCGGGTTTCATCTAAATCAATAACAACTTTCTAGTTCCTTACATGATTTCAATGCAGTCATTGCATGTTAAACAAATTATTTCACCTTCATGCAACCATCAACGTTAGTCATAAGCAATACAGTTGTAATTGTCAACGTTAAATTTATGTGACGGACGTACGGACGGACGGACCGACGGAGAAAGCGATCGCTATGTATCGCATTTTCTCTGAAAGGGTGACACAAAAACTGTTGTCTGAATAGGAACATAGAGTTTTATCTAAACATAAATAACAGCTAACTATGTGAAGTTTGAATTCATTTGAACGCCGATAAGATGGTTAACTAAAAGTAGTTCGGTTATTTTGCGACAACCCTCGTATGCAACCTGTCATACTTTGTAATTAAAAGTGTGCTTCGATATAATTTAATTCTAACAGATTTCTGGTTATTTCTAGTAAAATGATAATCTGTGTACTTTGTAAAAGTTATTAAGCAGTATGTCACACGAAGGAATATGTCAAAGTAACTGGGCCACAAACAATTATATGTAATTTCATGTATATTTTCATTGTTTTGTCCCATTCTCATCAATGCACGTGCGTGTATTTTCAAATTTTGTTTTGTTTTATTATCATCAAAGTATAAGTATTTTTTTAACTTTTTTTTCATTCTCACCAGTATATGAATGAATAAAGAACCCAGGTCAAAAGTCTAAAACAAATCGATATAATTGATTAGTGATGACTACAAATGATACATCAAATAACTAAATCATTCAAATCAAATGCTGCAATAAATGCAAGTAGGTAATGTTGTCGAGCTAATGAGGACCTGAATCAGTCTAGACATCATTTACGGAACCGTTTAATTTAGCAAGGAGTTAAACGAGATCATGAAATTCATAAATTCATTTTTAAAAACACTTTTAAGAAAAATGTTCCTCGTGGACATTTTACACTTTTCATTTTTGTCTCGATTTTATGAAACACTGTTTGAAGATGGTATTTTTCATGAATCTATCTAATCATGCAATTATAATTACGGGGTGCTTCCTCCAATTATAGGGAAAATATAAGGTTTCCCACACAGGGCCTCTTAGACTTTTTACTTCAAATCATTTAAGAATTCATTAATATCATGAAATGTTACACATTTCCCTTCCGGTTGACTGTCTCAGTTTAGTTTAAAAACACCTTGATTGAAGAGTTTCTGCACGTAATTACTAGTACATCTTTTTAATTTATCAGACACGAAACACTACTTAATTAAGTCGTTGAATGCCGACGTTAGAAACGTGACAAATTTCAGAATAATAACAAGATTTCTTGAATACAAGATCAACTTCAAAGAAATAACGTCAGCAATTTGCAATTTAATATGGACGACCACCTGCGTCAAATACTTTATGAATTTCAATATGGATGACCGCCCGCGTCACCCCGGTAACAACGTAATTGTATCTCTTTATACAGGTCATTTACTACCATTATCCAATATCATCAAGAAAATATTATTCAAGAAATTCTGCCTAAGCTAAGACAAACATAACATATAATTCATGTTTATATAATGTAGGCCCAGCTGTAGTTTATATAATGTAGGCCCAGCTGTAGTTTATATAATGTAGGCCCAGCTGTAGTTTTCGGTTACTGAGAAGCTCTGTGCCGAAGAATATCTAATGCTGGACCACAATGTTACATTACTGTATTTCTAATAAAATGCACTGTATATGCTACGCCTCCTCGAAATTACGTAACATATTTCGCAAAATATTCCATACACTACTTTCATGAACAATAAATGAAAGTATATTGAGTTCTGTTGATGCCACATATTCGTGCGTATCGGATGCATCATCAAACATTTTACAGAAAATTTTAAATCAATATGTGATCTCAAAAAAAGCAGTCAGAAACGTTTGACAGGATAAATATTTTTTTCCAAAGAAAAAATGCAACACATTTTGTAACTTGGAATCCTCTTGATAACGTAAAATAGCAAGAATGATGCTCAAAAGTGATGTCAGTAGCTATCTTTGAACCACTTTTGCGGAACAAAAAGTGCAAGGAATCAAGAATGAAATTCAATTTGCAGTCATAAAATAAGCTAAAATAGCAAAATTTAAATTTTGCACTTCCGGAAATTAAAACTTTTTAATAGTTTAAAATTATAGCCAAATTGGAAAAAATACGCAATAGGAATATCATATAAGTGCCAAAAATTTGATCATTTGTGAGACCAACATTTTTGACATCATTTTGTGACTGAAATTTATACAAAATTAGCCATACGCCAAACTGGGGGTAGGGGAACAAAATAGTATTTCTCAAAGACTGTGTTAATATTCGCTTAATTCAAACTTGTATTCCTGAACGTGACACATTCAATAAAATATCATCAGTTGTATTGTGACACTTTTTAAACTTAAAAGTTGAAATTCTGAAGATTTTAAGTAAACGTCTACGTCTTGGATAATATAAGACCGATAAGTCACTTACTATCACTCTTCGAAATCCTACAAAGGTTCTAAGAAAGGTTGTCATGGCAATATACGTACTTTTCTAATCTTTTAAGCATCTATGATAGACAATGTTCTAAACAAAATAAGATAATTGAAAATGACATATTATGTGGATTATAAACGCAAATAACCTAGAAGCTGCATATTGTCCTGAAATCTGGTTTCCTCATGTCGTTCCTCATATACAACATATCACAGCTAGATATGCAAAAGAGAAAGTGATATAAATTCGACAATTTAGCTAAAACACGATCTCCTTTCAAATACTGCGATAGAAACAGAATCTATTGTATCTTTAATAGATAAAACATCTACATTGACTTGCATCATAGTCTTTCTGAACTGAAAAGCGATTCAACTTGAATTCATCACGTATAATCACAATAAACATTGCTTCAAATTAATGATACAGAAATGTTTCTTTCAGAAAGCAACGTACTTGGTCGTTAGGACAGACCGCTAATTTGAAGGGTGAATAGAATTAAGGGTATAGAGGATTTAAAAACTGTTCTTTTCTTATAATGCCTGTTTTAGCTACAGATAAAAAGTACAAGGAAAGATAATAGTAGGTATTGTCAGATGTCACAAAGCATAGCACCCACATCAAGACATAATCAAGTAAAGTACCAGCGTCAATCAGACTTCACCAAGCGTATCATACGCATTAGCTGGACCTCAACACACACAGCGTTTAACTACATTTGAAAGACCTGATCTAACACAACACCTGCATTTATAAGACCTCACCATATCAGCTAAACATCATCAAGCAAAGCAACTGCATCCACGCATCCACACCTCACCAAGCACAACATCCACATAAGCCAAACTTCACCAAGCACATCACTTGTCTCATCCACACCTCACCAAGCACAACATCTACATCAGTCAAACGAGTTTCATCTAGCACAGCTCCTGTCTCATCCACACCTCGCCAAGCGTAACATCAACATCATTCAAACTTCACCAAGCACATCACCTGTCTCATCAACATTTCCCCAAGCATCAATAAAAACGTTTAAAACATTTAGTCGGTATTCTAAAATATCAGGTGACTTAATTAGAAAAACAGTTTTTGTTACTATATTAACACCAGTCGAAACTTTCCAAAGGCGAAGCATTCTACCTGGATATTGTTTTAAACTATGATCCTATACCCTTTCCTCATTGTCTTATCTTTACAATTAAATAATTACGGTTTTTGCGGCACTATAGTTGCACAACAGAAACAGAAACGTGACTTAAACGTTCTCAACGGCATTAACTCTCGTATTTAAATAAGTTTAATGCTTGGTCATAGATAAAAGACAGTAATAAATGTATGCTTTTGTTTGGCGGGTCGCTAATTGGACCTATAGGGGAAATAAATTTAACAAAGAAAACGAGCCTGTAATAATTAGGCAAATAAGAAAAGGCGAATGCGCTTGTTTGAAAGAAAAGTAAATATTAAGATATACATCTGGAGTAAAATGATGAGTATAAGTAATACAATACCAATTAAAATAGAGCTCATTAAGATGTCTCCGTACTCACAATACAAAGATAAAAATTGATTTGTAATACAAGAGAACATCTCATAATGATTGATGTACTTAAAAAGTAAATATATTGTTGTAAGTAACTAGAAAAATCCATATATCTATCATAGTTTGTGATAAATATCCTCTCTTCTTTAAATTTCCATTTAATTATCTACCCACATTTTATAAAAAGAGCAAAACATTTCTTTAAAGTGATACCTGTATTTCAATAATAGTTTTTGAAAAGACATCAAGCATTGCTTAGTATGCTTAGAAAAATGAAAACTTTTGGAGTTGTTCTTTAAACATTTTAATTTGATACAGTAGTAAAATTTCTATTTCATATAGGGAAAACCAATTTTGCCGTGACATTCAAACGTATCTCAGTGTCATTTGTAAGGTTTATTTTCCTTCCTGTATGCAAAAAAGAGACATAACACTCTAGAATTTAATTTCTGAGTATCTCAAAGTATTTGTTTTGTTTAAAGCAACCTTTTTGGCAATAACACAGTCTGTACATTTTTAGCAGCAATGTAACTTTACATGTATATTCTTAATTTGATTAAGGCCATATCTGAGGAGAAACCATCTGTAAACAAGGGCGTAAAAGTTGGTATGTGAATACGATTGCGACCCATATGTACTTTTAATGTTTGTATACATATTTCTATGTACATGTAAACGCTGGGATAATGGAGCACCGATACTTCACACTCTTGTATCATTCATTGTGTAGAACAATCTAAACGTACCTTATAATTGTGACCACAACTTTGCAGTCCGATTGCGTACATTCTTTTAGAAACAATATTTATAAGTGACTGAAAATCATTGACCTGTCTCCTGGTTACATTTGGTTTCTGCGGGATTGTCTTAGTAAATTATCTATTTTTGATTGATTTTATACGTCAGTATATCTCTAATTGTCTCAATTTCTCTGATTAACTATATTGATAAGCTACTAGAACTTAGGTATAGATAATGAATACCTTCAGAAATCTTTAATGATTTTAAGACCAATCCCATATACTGCTAGAACAATACGACCCTGCTGCAAGCTGTTGATGCAGTAACAAATCATTATTATCGAGTACTACACGTATCTATAACATCTTATTTTATGAGCATGTTAGCAGAAGAAAGATATTAAGCAAAAAAATATGAAATATTATTTTATAAGCATGTTAGAGGAAGAAAATGTAACATATAAAAGAGTATATTGGTATTAAAATGAAGTTTGTGGTTTGATGCCAAATTAATTTCATTCTTTCCGAAAGGTTACAATATTAAGATACATTACATCGTGTAGAAAGTTCATATTTGTAAATTAGGTACAAGAGGACAATAGGAGTACAGCATATGTTTCTCAGTATGACAGCCTTGCGTTTTCATAACAGAAAAACAACTTTAAATGGTGGTTGCTGTTAATGCGAATATATATATATCAGGTAATGGTAAATTGTGACATCGATATCGTTAACAAGGACAGTATTCAATGTAATCAATTAAAGCCATTAATACATTTGTGTATGAATTCAGAACGAAAAACTTCCTACCAGCTATTGCCTTCCCAAATTGCAGAAAAAAGTACTTGCGGAAAAAAATCTTTTTAAACAAATCTTATGCAGGAGCATTCAAAAAATGTTATTTAAAAGAAATTTGTCAGTCAAATCAGTTTAATTTTGGTATGTAATAGAATCAAAGCTTTTTTTCAGAAAGTTAATATTATGATTAGAACATTTTGATGACATCATATTGTATTTGACGACAAAATTCAGTACCTTTTCGATATCTCTTTTCGGAATCTTATATCAACAGAACAGGAAACAGTTTTTATTGTTTCGAATTGCTATTGCTATGGTCAAAATCGAGTAAAAGAAATTAACTATTTTTGTAATGCATTTGCAGAGACAAAAGTTTAAGCAAGAACTATTATGATCGCCTCCTTGTCGTGACGCCAGTCAATGCTCTTTCTAAGCAAATTGTTTTCTTGGACTAAGACTACAAAGAGTAAAATCTATTAGTTAAAAAAAGAAAATACAAAGATGAGATATATCAAAATACTTATCATGTTTACCACATTGTTAAATAATACAGTTAAGGGTAAAAACAAGACCATGTATCCAAGGAGGTGAGAACGTTGACTTCATAGTAACGGTTAACACGCCCCAATTAAGCTTACATAAAACCTATTCTAACGCACTCGCCGCTGTAGAAATCAGATTGAATCTGATAAAGCATTGGATCAGTTACATTTTGGAATCACCAACTCTAAAGAAGTACGTTGTTTTATATCAGTAAATTGATTAACATCAACCAGTTTGGTTTATGCTTTTTTTTTTATTTACTACGTGTTTCTAACACATTGTGATAGATCTTCAGGACTTTTTTTCTATTATTACTTTGCATAATTGTAGACCACTGTTGATTCAATAAAGCGTGCTATAGGTTTATATTTTGTCTGTCTGTACGTCGCTGGGTTTGTTTAAAAGGTCTGTTTTTTTCTAGTTCTATGTTACATTTTACCTCTTAGTAAAGTTCAGTAATCAGAACTTAATGGCAAACTTTGTGTTGTACGAAATACCCATTCAAAATTTTTAAAAATATTTTATTATATTCTGTATCTTTTAGAATTTTAAATATGTTTGATGAAAAAATGTCATTCTTCGCACGGAAGGTTGAAAGAGGTTCAAATATTTTACCGAGTTATGTTTTTTCTTATTAACAGATAGAATTGAAAATGAATCATAGAACAATGTAATGCTTATAAATTTGGTTATGATTGACAAACAAATTTTCTTAATATTTTAGTAGAAATAACTTCTGATTGATATAGTTGTGTTACAACATTGTTATTTTTTTTTTCCAAGTCCATTAATTTTGTAAAATGCCTTTTTAAAATTCGTTTCAAAATTTCTTTTTTTAAATGTCTGTTTTAAATTCCATTTTAAATGCCTTTTTAAACAAAGTATGTCAGATTACCTTTGAGCGTAATCACGTTGCTTCGTAGCAAAGAAACCTCAATGCCATTGATACAAGCCCCTTATTTTTAAAAAAATTCTTAAGCACAATATCATGCTTAGCACGAAACAATGCTCAAGTAATATGAAGTAAAGTCAAGTTATTTTTTAACAAGGTCCGGTTCCTTAACAATAATCAGGTGGTCTGCTTTGAGTATTTGTAGCTTTATGTGAAACCGAACTTTGTAGATAACTATAACTTGACTTGACGTCATATTCATTGAGCATGATTTCGTGCTGAGAATGAAATTGTGCTCAAGAAAAATTATTAAAAACAGGGCCAGGTGCATTTTCAATATATATGCAAATTTTCACATTTTCTCTGCGTACAACATTGATCTAGGCATTTATTGGTAATATACTTGGCTTTTGTTTCAGTTTTAAGCCTGATGCAGCGACAAATTAGGGATTAAATTGAGGCATGTATCATAAGATCAGACATATGTTATATATAAATTATAAATTCAATTATAGACGGCATAACAATTCGCATGATACGTTTGGTCTAGACATTATGTCGGTAATGTTATATACATTTCATGTTAAAACACTTGTTATGATTATTTCATGTAGTGCGGCTATATCGCACTGCTGTGCATGGCACTAGTCAACTTTTACAATTAATATTCAACTATAAATGTAAAATTAAACATTATCAGACTGTTGATTAATTGTAACGAAAAGAAGATGTATTAACTCATTCGTTCCTATTGATTAAGACAGGGTTAAACAACTGGAGATGAATCATGTATACATAATCTACATCATATATGAAGGAACACTTCATTTAGAGAACTGATGTACATTTCAATAGAACAAGAAAGAGTACTTTCAACTTCTATGTATCCGAATTCCACAACATTTCACTAAAATAATATTGTCAGATTGAATACTCTGCCTGAGAACATTCAGCCCATTACATATAACTAAAGATTTAAGAGAGAAGTCAAAAAGGGCATTTCTAATATCTTGTACATATACCCAATGGCAAAAGAAACGCAACTGTTCTCCTTTTGTTACTATTTACAGAAAAGAAAGTATCAAATATATTTTTCATTTAGACGTGTATACTAGTAATACAATGGACCGTTCCAGTTTTCTAGGATTTTTAAAGCCTTCCTAAGCCTATTGTTAAGGGATTACTTTCTTTTCATGGCTAGGTCAACTGCTCACAAACAGTATCACAAACA
>JAUMHA010285474.1:0-14851 GCA_032359765.1 Saxidomus gigantea | reverse complement strand
AATTTCATGATTATTTGCATCGTTTTAGTTCAACTTTCACAAGAAATCAATCTAATTGGGAAAAATCTTCTCATTTTGGGGAAATTTTAAGCCTTTTTTTGGGGAATTTTGACCATTTTTGTCAATTGGGAAGACGCCGAATTTTGGAGTCAAATCGGCGCAAAAAAAATCACTGATTGCAGTAGGTAACGACTCCAGTTTCTGATAATTTTGGTTGTGTCGAACAGCAGTTCATAATTTATAGGGACATGTACATTCAAATTTTTATGCTTTTTTCAGTAAGAAAGTCTTAATTTATTTCTTCTTTTTTTGTTTCATTGATATGTATACTTCTATAATCATTTTAATTCATGTTGTTTTTTCTGATTGTACTTAAGAAAAAATTAAGCAATCTAATGAAGATCAAACTTTGCCTTTATTTGACAGTTCATCAAACAGCAACAGTTCAAATACTTGCTGAAGAATTGTCTTGGACAAATCATCATAATTTTGGTAATACTAGTTCAATGAACATATTCCATTACACGAGATGCCAGTTAACACGAAATGCTCGTGCTTGAAATGGTTATAGAATCTTTCAAAGTTTTACTTTCATTAACTGTTTATTGTTTGTCTAAAAAGATTTAAAACAAACATATATCTATACAATTAAAATGTTACCCGAAGAATACTGAAATAATTCAATAGAAAAAAATTAAGCTTCGATGAGGATCGAACTTGTCCTTAAAATCTTTATTTTTGGACACCCAGCACCCTACCGACCGCACATGCACCTATCTTATGTTCAGTAAAGCCTCTAACCTTTTCCTTTAGACATGCTCTACCGGTTTACGCAATGCTTGTAAACTTTTGTGTACACATATATCTGTTACGTCACTGTCCCTTGAGTTTCAAAACCTACAGAACACCCTGCTTGGAAAAAATGCCCTGATGTAAAATTGAATATTACAGGAGCATTAACTTTGCAATTTACAAGAAAACATCATTCAATATTTAAGAGAGCAATGGGATCGAATCCCACGCTGAAAACCACGTTTTTCCCCCATTTCATTTTGATTTTTTCCTGTCAAACTGATAATAACTCAATAGAAGACTGAACTCTAGTGTTTTAATCATTAAATCGTTTAATATTTCAAAGGTTAGGGTCACTAAAACTGACAAAGTTCGATGAAATAGCTTGATCATGCTATGAAATAAGATTATTCCAAGCCTGTAGAATATGTTATGCGTCCTCTTTTTACAAGTATTGCAAACTGTATACTAAAGGAATAACTGTTTTGTAATTTTGATATTTGCGACTGTATATACGGTGTTTAATGGTCACAAATATTTTTAAACAGCGACAGCATTAGCCAGAGCTGTTGAAACTGTTTGCGACCATTAAAACCGTATTATTATATACGGTTGCAAATATCAAAATCACTAAATTTTTATCCCTCTTAAAACGCACAATGTGTCTAAATGCCATAATAAAAACGCTGTTCGAATATTGCGACTATATATATAGAGGATAATTGTTGGTTTCGGTGTAAGATCACGTTATAATTTCACCGAGTGGGCACCAAAAGTGATATTTTCATGAGTGGCACAGCCACGAGTGAAAATAACTACTTTTGGTGTTCACAAGTGAAATTATCATGTCAACATGACGTCATTTTAACGACGTCATCGTTATATGGTTTCCGGCATTTTTTACGCTCTGTATACTTTTAGACGTTAATCCGGGTAACAGATTTTGATAATTTTCACTGCGTGGACAGTGAGTTTATAGGAATATAATCCGTTACATTTCTATAAACCACCGAAAAACATAAAATAATATATGCTATGTAATAGTCGCAAATTTAAATGACGTTGCCAATCAGAAATGATGTTACATAGGTACTGCGTTAGAAAACTGTAACACTTCACAAAAAAGGAGGTTAAAGCGGTAAATTAAAATTGTCTGAGATATGATTTTGTACCCCTTGACCATTTTTAAATTCCTACAACGGATCTACCCAATGTCTTAAAAATTGCAAGACATGATAACTTTGGTGCATCTATAGCAAAAATAGTCTGGCAGATATTTTCAGCTTTAAAGCCTTTAAAAAAGGTTCTACATATTTTTTGTCTGGTTTAGGTAAGAAATGGCCCCTCCAACATACGCAGATCTCGGGAAAGCTGCAAGGGACTTGTTTAGCAAAGGATTCAGTGAGTAAAATGATTAGTTTATGTTGACCAGTCACTAATTTCTTGTAGATAATCTTAATTCAAGTATTTAATAATTTCCAAGCTTTTTCTTCGAGAAAATGATTACAGGTTTTTGATAAGTAAGTAAACATTCTCATGATTTTATATACAAAGTAGAATAAAACTAGAGTACTATGATTTTAGTAAGCCTGCAGATCTGTAGTAACTCTGTAGATCTCTATACCACCCATTCTTCTGCTGATTGGGTTAAAAAACAAAGCCTATAGTGAAGACAAAACACTGACTTTAGTACTTAAAGTAGCATGGATAGATTCAAGATCAATACTGTAGTAATGCTCGAGTTCTCACAAGTGAGAACAGCAAGTAAGTTAATCTTTTCAAAATTTCAGACTATGGTACCAACAAACTTGATGTGAAGACAAAGACAGATAGTGGTGTTAAGTTCACATCAAAAGGAACCCACAACAGTGAGACTGGAAAAGTTAGTGGTGAACTGGAGACAGAGTACAAATGCAGTGACTATGGTAGGTTATGGTGCAGTTTTCTGATGCTTTTATGTGCTTTGACAGTCCCCTGTTTAACTGCCAGGTCTGCTTGGAGTTCAAAGTTGTAATGCTTTATAAATGCAGATTTTTAGAGACTGCTTGCTTCAGTTGAAATGAAGAAAAAAAAAGGATTGCTTTGAAAACCTATTACAAAATAAAGGCAGGAAAACTTAATAGATGCTTAAAGGGACACTCCCTTCCTCTAGCAAATTATATCCAAACATAAGTCATACATGTGGCAAATGAGCATAAAATGATAAATTAATACAATTTTAAAGAGCCAAGTATTTTTAAAAAAGCCTCATCTTAGCACAAATAATCAACATAGAGACCTACTGTACTAAATTGTTGTCCACTCATTGATATTGTACAACAACTCTACATAGATTGTTGAATGTTTTACGGTACTGAAACATAATATTAAATACTGATTTTCCCGGTGATGACTGGAATATATAGCTTTTAACTCTTAATAATACTTGCAAATATTTTATTACTTATGCATTTGAAGTTATTTAATTTGAAACCAGTTTAAGGGAGTGCCTCTTTAGTTTAAACATTCAGTAATTTAAAGAATTTTTTTTTAACAATTTAAGGTATTGTCCAAATTATTGAAAAATGGAGGTCTTTTTTAGGGATTTTTAAAGATAAGGTTATAACAATGAAATTAGTAGTAAGGAATAGTAAGGCATAGTTCTCTGTCAGTTTGTATTAATAAAAGGAACAATGTTAAATACATTGTACTACTGAACATGTGGAAATTTGACACCAAAAGTTATTGACTGTGAAAAGCAATTTTGTATATTTTGAAATTGTTATCAAGTTGATTTTTGTATAATTTTGTATTTATGATAATAAAATGGTTATCAATTTTATTTTTGACAGGTCTAACCTTTAAGGAAAAGTGGAACACAGATAATACATTGTCAACAGAGGTCACTATTGAAGATCAGATTGCTAAGGGATTGAAACTTGCTTTTGATACCTCCTTTGCTCCACAGACAGGGTAAAGTATCTTATACTTATGGTAGGGGTTATCAGTGTTTTCGAACAATGAAGGTCATAATCTTTGTCTCGGACTTCATTAATTACATACTTTCGTGCGAATATCAAGTATGAAAGCTACTTGAAGTTCAACCAATAAATACTGACAGTAAATGTGGAAAAATAAAAATTCTTCTATTTTTGTTTCAGTGTAGGAATAGTCTTTAAGAACCTAAATCAGAGGTGTCATAAGGTTTGGCAGTGAGCCAAAAATGTCTTGCATTGCTTTGCAATAATATGGTAGTTTTGATGTACATGCATTATATGCCCTAAATGTACTTCATAACAGATTCTGTTCAGTTAATTTTTCTGCAATTTGTAAACTGACCCGCCTCCGTTTTCAAAAGGCCATGGTTAAGTTGACAGAATGTATGTCTTCCTTCAACTAACATGAGCAGTACAAGGCCATCATGGCCGTCTTGTTTTAACAGTTACTGATGCATGTTCATAAATAATAACACATACACTGTACATGTATATACTAAGGACATGTTATTGTCTACAGGAAGAAGAGCGGTACTGTAAAGGCCGGGTTCAAGCAAGATTATATTAACTTAAACTGTGATGTAGACTTTGATTTCTCTGGACCAACTGTAAACGGAGCTGCTGTTTTAGGGTAATTAATCTTGAAATATTCCTTAATTAATCTCTATTACATGTAAGCTTTAATTTATCTTTCTTTGAATGTATTTGGAAAAGTGTTTTTATCTTTTAAAAATAACTTGGCTTTGGATAAAATTATACTTTTATCATTCAGACTTATACTATCACTGTAAAGATCAGTCAGGAAGTAATTGGAAGTGTTGCCATGACCTTCCTGCGTGTTCAAACCCACAACCTTCAACACAGAGTTTTGTTAAAGTACATTCAATGCAGCAGATTTCATAATCCATGCTTCATCATAATAGTAGAATTTGAGGCTTGCCAATTCAAGAGTTTGTTGTAGATATTCATACTAGAGCTTTCACGCATACTGTAATGGTTCATATGCATACATGTTGAATAGTACCAACAGTCCCAAAATGGGAAAGTATATGCCGTTTAATGGGCTTCAATTTAGTGTGTTAATTGATGTTGACTGTTATGCTTGCAGATATAATGGATTCCTCGGAGGTTACCAGATGGCCTTCGATACTTCCAAATCAAAACTGATCAAGAGTAACTTTGCCATGGGTTATGAAGCTGGAGACTTCACCTTGCACACAAATGTGTAAGTATTAGTTATTGATAGTAAAGGCATGTGTAAAAAGTGATGTTTGTCAGGTCCATAGATGGTGGTATCAAAATGATTGGCCCCTTGAAATCGCAGGACATTAGCTCTCATATACAGTACAGCTCTGGATGATTATGCAAAAATGCGAGGTATTGAGTATTTCACTCCACACTTTGTGGGAGTTTTTTGCTTTCCTGTGGAGTGACTTTGCGCGATGAGTGAGTGACTGAAGTCACTTCAGTCTGGAGTAATTTTGCGTGACTTCGCAGGAGTAATTTAGGGGGATTTAGAGTTGTTTTACAGGTAAATGAAAACTGGTTTGATGTAAAAGGCGTACATGAATTTATTCACATCTTTGATCTATTTGCGTACGGTAATCACGCTTTTTTGTTGCAGGAAAGCCTGTATTTCAAGGTAGTATACAGCATTCATGTTGATTAAATTATTCCTGTTTATTTTGTGTTAATTCTGTTAAAAGCGTCCTACCTGCAGCAAAATGGGTCAGTTAACATATTTCTATTGCATCACTTATAACTGTCCATATTGACATGTTTACAATTCTGCAAATAACGTATCTAAAGCTCCATTTTGTGAAGTATGATATGTTTTTTATTACTTATTTTTTTACTTTTTATACCCTTACCTGTTTTCATCAGACTGTCAGAGAAGGCATCTAGAAAATATCATTTGTATTTAAGTAGTGTCGTGAATTAACTTGCATAAACATATTTTCAACCAGTCGATATTTGTTAATATAATATATTCTTAAATGTTACCAGTCAAAAATTTAACAATTATTATAGCTGACAAAGAGACTTAACTAGCAATTGTAGACCTACACAAGGTCAGCTTTTCAACAAACATAATTATCAAAACTCTACAGACTAGAGGTATAAACATTTCATGACAGATTGTATCTTACTGGATGAAAGCATTTCACAGTGGTAAACTCAATGTCTAAGGATGTGAATATCAGACAAATGATAGATACTGTAAATTTGTCTCTCTTGGTGATGCACAACAAATGCAGAATGCATTGAACTCTGATCCAAAGAAAATGGTGCTAATGTTTCTCTCCCAACAACTGAATGTGCAATTAGAGCAGCGGGGTGTGTTTGCTCCATCCCAAGGTATGCCGGATGGTTAGAAATGATAATTGACCAAAATGTAAGAATTTCTGGGTTAACTTAGTGGATTTAAATGAACAATTTGACAACGTAATATTAACAGCTGAATCGTTTTTTCAACTTCATGGTAACAAAAGAACCAGCTATAGGCCAGAAATTTGGTTAATGCTACACTCCCTAAACCTAAGCACCCATTTAAAGTTTAATTGTGGGCGGTGATAAGCAGACAAGGTGCCACTGAAATCTCCGTGTTTGAAGGTATTATGGACAGCAAATTTTATGCTGAATCAATTCTTAGTGACAATCTAGTACCATTTGTTACAAATAAACTTCCAGATGGACACAGATTTATGCAAGACAGTGACCCAAAGCACACTTCTAAATTATCTCGCGAAAATGTTGTAAATTGGATTGACAACTGGCCTTCGCAGAGTCCAGATTTGAATCCTATCGAGATGTGCTGGAATCAACTAAAACAGCATGTAATAAAAAAGGAACTGTCAATAAAACTAGAACTTTTAAACGTGATAGCCTCTTAAATTCTTATTTATATTGACCATCTTTACAAAGTTGTGTGTATGTGTGAGAATGGAAGGCAAGTTAGGCTGGAGACGTCCAAGAAAGCCTATTCGGATCAGAGAGATCTAGGGGGAAATCAGGCTATTTCAATGATTAAATTTTATGAACACTGACGAAGAAGTGAGGTGTAGAGCAGATAAATTAAAGTAAAATTAACAGATTTCTTTAAATACATTACCTGTACAGTAACTGTTTGTGTTGGTGCTTTCTGTTTGACTACAGGTTCAACAGGTGCCGTTTGTGCTGGTGTTTTCTTTTTGGTAGCCAACAAAGTTTTCGTTTCAGACTCAGTCCTGTTTCTAGGGACCGTGCCCTGGTCTATTTGCTTAGACTTGCCCCACTGAACATCATACGACTGTCCCATCACAATCTGGAATATATAAAACAGAGACTATACCATGTTGTTCTACTGGACGAGGTCCAGCGGAGCTTATGCCATGGTGGTTTGTCCGTCTGTCTGTAAACTTTTCCTTGATAACGCTCTACAGTATGCAATATTCATTTGACTTTGATGAAACTTGTAGATGTTCCCTATTGTTTTTTGGGTCAGTGAGTCAAAGGTCAAGGTCACAGTAACCTGTGATAGCAATTTCTTGATAACACTTTACAGGTCACAATTTTCATTCAACTTTCATCAAACTTGCTCAGAAGGTTCCCTGCAATATGTTGATGATCCCTATAGTCTTAGGGGTCAGTGTGTCAAAGGTCAAGGTCACAGTGACCTCCATTAGATTTCCTTGATAACGCTCTACAGGTCACAGTTTTCATCAAACTTGCTCAGAAGGTTCCTTGTTACATGTAGATGATCCCTATCGATTTTTGGGTTAGTGGGTCAAAGGTCAAGGTCACATTGACCCAAACTTTGAAAATATTTTCTGCTGAGATCTATTTGACCCACAGTCTTCAAACTTCATAGGATGATTGGTCTTACTGAGTAGATGATCCCTATCATTTTTTGGGTCAGTGGGTCAAAGGTCAAGGTCACAGTGACCCGAACTTTTAAAATCTTTTCCACTCAATATCTTGAGATCTACATCACCCACAGTCTTCAAACATCATAGGATGATTGGTCTTACTGAGTAGATGATCAAAAGATTTTCGCAAAACTTACTCAGAACAATCCAGTCAGATAGACCAGTAGAGCGATACTGGCTGCTTTGGACCTCTTGTTCATCTTAATTTTGCATACACATCAAGCAATAAAAACAGAGCTTGAATTACTTTCCAAAGCGAAGGGGACTGTCACATTTTGAAATTGATGATAATGTACCGATGAATTGTTATACTAGTAATAACAGTTGTAATTACTTGACACTGGAATGTGAAGATGTTGGAAAACAATATATTTAATTCTTTGTAGCTAGGCCAAAATTACGCTATTATCGATCACATTATCATGTAGAGAACTTTTTTTATACATTAAACATGCTTCAAAGCGAAACCGAAAGTATGAACATTTTCTAAAAATCAGTCATACAGGTGTGTTAAATCAGTATTTTCTAATTTGAAAGAAATCCACTCGGAGTCACTCCAGAATACTCGCAGAAAGGCGAAGTCCCACTAAAATTATTTTCACTCCAAACTGGCGCAAAGTCACTCCATTGTAGTAGAGTAATTGACTTTTTACACGAAGTCACGTCTTTTCATTCACTTGACACTTCGCCTTTCTTGCATAATCCTCCAGAGCTGTGCTGCAAGATTGTGTCTATGTAATGATATTCCTTAATTAAATTAATAGTTCTTAAGACTGTCTAACTTACTTGGCTTCCTTTTCCTATTAGCCAGTGTTGCCAAATGTGCCAACTTCTTTAGGTTGGTAAAAGAAATGTGAATGCGGTAAAGTGTTTACTATTTGCCCAAAAATGACATTCATGGCTAAAAAGTGATGACATATTTCTAAACCCAGGGGAGGCAACAGTAAAACATTGTAGTAATTTTATGACTGACCAAGTCTTTTATTTGTTAATTTGTGCATGTAGTTATAAAGAATATTCTAAAGGTAAACAAGCAGATTTTGTAAGAAAAAGATTAGCAAGGTCCTTGTGAATTGGCCAGAAGTACAAAAATTGACACGTGTTAAAATTTAAAAATCTTCAGCTGTGCTGCTGTTTGCCAGCGTCGACAAATTCTGCAGAGTGCTGAAAGAAATGTTTTATAAAGCAACAGAAATTATAACCATACAAGTCAAAATTTTATTTATTTTACCTAAAACAACAGGGAAAACACAAATTGGTGCTGTGTGATATGTTTGTAAATTGTATTGTATGATGTGATGTTACAGAAATGATGCCACAGAATTTGGAGGATCAGTTCATCAGAAAGTCAACAGTGACTTGGACATGGGAGTCAATTTGTCATGGACTTCAGGAAGTAATGTGACCCGATTTGGTCTAGCTAGTAAATACACAATTGATAAGAATGCATCTGTTAGTGTAAGTATGACTTCAGTGTATGCAATATAAACGAGATGTGTGTAGCTCATATAATTAAACTGTCATTGTTAAATTTTTTAAGTATTAATTTTGTACTTTGATTCAGTACTCTAATGTGGATTATGTAAAAAGTTAAATCTTTGTTCCTCTGTTGTTCCAACCAGATAATGTATCTTGAACATTTTTGTCCACAAAATCATGACATTAGAAGCAAATTTCAAAGTTATACTTCATGCGTGTGCCTCAGCTCTTGTTCATAACAGTTTATGTTTTCCCCTTTCAGAGTTGCAAAGTAAAATAAATGAACTGTCTTTGTTTTGTTTGATAACTGATGAGAATATGAATGTGTTGTTGTAAATGCTATAACCCTTGCAAATACTTTCATCAACCATGCCTGAAAAACACACAAATCTATGTTTCTCTGATTTTATAAGATCTATCAGTCTGAAATAGTTTTTACTGATAGTATCATGTAGCTTGAGTGATTGATATGGTCGTACTTGTAGTCTCTTTTTATCCAAGTATAGTATTGTTTTGCTGGTATCTTGTCTTACTGAAGTGTGTGCTTTTTATATTGCAGGCTAAGGTGAACAACCAGGGCCAAGTGGGTTTAGGATATTCACAAAACCTTAGGAGTGGTATGTACATTGTATGACGTACATTGTATGACATATAGCAAGACTTTTGTGAAATTAATTTCAACTTGAAAAACTGAAAGGGTTTACATTGTACTATTCTGTTTTGTAATATAACAGTACGATTGTATAATGTACATATGAAGGGCTGACTGCACATCAGTTAGTGTATACTGGTGGAGAAGTTTGCTGTAGGCTATTAATAACTAAACCAGTAAATTGTGATAGAAGCAAGAAGTTCATGATTTTATTGAATTTGTAACTTATATTTTATCTCCTGCCGCAAAACGTGGAGGGGATATGGGAATGGTTTTCAGTCTGTCTGTCTGTCCATCCATAATATTCATGTCCGCTCCATATCTCCTAAACCTGATGGGCATAATACCATTTTGGCATTTTGATTAATCAGTATTGATATTATTTAAACTAAATGTAGATAGAGAAAAGCATTCATATTCAGAATATTTTTCTTTTGCGAATATTCAGATGAATAGAGTTCAGGAGTTTACTCCATGCTGTTTTACATAATCACAGTATTGTGTTTAATTTGTTAAGATTGAGTATTCACATTTTACAAGTTACACTGAAGTATGAACTATCATGTTTTTTTTACAGGAGTGAAGCTGACACTCTCCTCTCTGATTGAGGCAAAGAACATCAACGCTGGCGGTCACAAAATTGGCATGGGTCTTGAATTTGACCTCTAGGACACTAACATTATAATAGAAAATAAATAACACAAGTGACTTCTCATAATAAAGTGTCCATGTGATGCATGGGGATCTGGAGGAAATAGGAAAGAATGGTTATGTTGTAACTTTTTTTTTCAGGCCTACCTGTGGAAAATTGAATTTTGAGATGTTTTATGCAATAAATGCTATTAGTTTTGTAACAAATTATCCCTGTCTTAGTTAATGCAAATGACATGATAAGTTCTGGAGTGAAGTGAATTTGCAGGGTAGGAAAATTCTGCTTGTAGTTACAAGTAAAGTCTTGCAGGACGAGCGGAAATCTGGAAAGCTGTAATGTTTATTTTCTGATTTTCACCATCTCTCATTGAGAAGGGATAAGTGGAGATCTGGAGAATTTTCATGCCCTGATTTGATTAACCTACTCTAATATAAAATTTACAAAGTAACTATGTAATTATTTTTGTGTATAACTGAGATAGACTCTGTGACCGTGTGTGCATATATGTTGTGTAATAATTGTTTTATAGGAAATGCATCCTGGGAGTTAACTTACAGCAAATTCATGTACCAATTCATGTACCAAACAAAAAAGTGCTATTACCTGAAGAGTGAATGTGTCATATGATATCATCAGTTCTTGAGTTTTGTCTGTGTGGTTGCTTTCTGTTGTGTAGGAAGGAACACAAAGCGCTGAATTTTTGTTCTATATACCTGAATATTGTCAATACACAGAGTATTTATAAAATGTTATGCATGGGTTTGAAAAGAATCGTATTTAAAAGATCTAAATTGTGTATCTATCACAGATATTGCATATTATAGTTTGTACTTTTACTATTGTAAAGGCTATTAGTGTTTCTTCTTCACTATAACTACTACTACCCAAACTGCTATGACAGTTTGAGGGTTGACCACAAAACTGCAGTGACTTACATGAAATAAAGGATTTACAATAGTTCTGCATTCAACTCTCAAACTGTTGCTGAAACTGCTATGTCTGTATTTACACAAGGGTTGGTCCCCGGGTGAAATAGCAATAAGCAGAAAATTTTATTGATGTTTATCTTTGCACTTGCACTTTGGTCTGTGTTGAAAACAGCAATCACTCTAGTTGTTTGTAGATGTTCACTTCTTTGTTACAACAGCATCTGTTAAAGGTACATTCCTTCTGATTAAGATGAAATTTACAAGTGTTTATGTAAAAGTTACTGACCAAACTTGTAGCTGAAATGTGGTAATGTTAAATGAGCAGTGTTAGAATACCTATAGATAGCACTGTTAGTTCAGCTGTTCATGTCAAAATGTATGTGATGCCTTATTGAACTGTCATGGTGGCCTTTGACTGCCAGGAAACAGCCATTGCAATCTAACATTTAACAGTCTGCTTTTAATAGAAATATGATCCTTGAGTAACCAGGCAAACATTACATCCATCAATTGACAATAAGGTGCCTGACATAAACAAGAAATGCTGCTAATTTTGACTAAATATTCAGGTGTTTTCTACCTGTTTCAAAGTGGTGTGTTTTTGTTTGTTACAAAGATCATGTGTATCGCTCAGTGACTACTTATTATGAGAAAAACTGTTCTTGATTTAATTAATATTGTTGTGATATTTGAAGTAGCCTATCTGCAAGATTTTGTTAACATCACTATCATAGTAGATTTTTTTTGGTTTGGCTTTTTCATAGCATCTGTTTCTCATTTTGTACTTCTCTGTATCTAGAGGTCTGAAATTTGGAAAACGATTCCGTCAGATATACCTGAGTTTTTGTGTTGAATTTCCTAGCTTCTCATCAGTTCTGCCCTGTATTGTAATACTGAAGTAAAATAAAATCTACAGGTCTTACTTTAATGTTGTTTATTATACCTCCACCGAACAAGTTTCGGAATAGGGAGACTATATGAGTATCGCCAAGTCATGTTAAGTCTGTCCACAAAATTTGAGTAAACTTTATGACGATGACGTCGTTAAAATGATGTCATCTTTGCGATGCTTCCTGATGACGTTTCCCTCAATTTTCAACATTTTATTGAAATAAACCCAACAAAAGTATGGAGTTTTAGACATAAAATAAATAGAAAAATTGTTGATATATCGATGTAATATCACGATAATTTCACTCATGAACACTCCTGGCTGTGCGTGAAAATATCACTTTTGGTTCCCACTCGGTGAAATTATAATGTGATATATCACCGAAACCAACAATTATCCTCTGTATCTTTGAATTTTTCTGATCATTTACTGAAAGGATTGATATTTTTTAACTGTCTGAGCCATACTTTGGACATCTTGAATGATTTTAATGTACATGTAGTAGACTTGTTCATTGCTGCAATGTAGTCTCTAGTCTTGTGTGTTTGATCTGATCAAAATAGAAACAAGAGTAATGGCCCTTGTCCTTCCCAGATTTTATGGTACAGGGTACTACTGTCAAAAAGACCGCATGTGGTCGCCTTGTGAAGTACAAAGGTGAGCTACTGGGATAGCTCGCAGTCTGTCTGCACCCAATGCTGATGAAACTTGACCGGGATTGTTCCTAGCATGAAGCTCTACTAAAGCTGTTCCAAGAATTCCATTCCTTGCAGAACTCATTGCTATGGTAACATGTTGACTGTTAGGCCTAGAGCGAAGCTATTTGGTGTCAAATACGGGTCAAAATTGGCCCCTGCCCAGACTCGCTTGTTTGATACAGATTTATATAGGGAAATACTTCAGAAAATCTTGGTTTAGACCATGAGGCCAAAAGCTTACACAGTTGTGTAGCATCGCTATAATAGTCCTCAACCAAGATTGTTGGGCACACCATGGGGATATTTTGACCTAGGTTTACAGCTACAGTGTACTTTTGTTACGCTGTTTTGGTCTTGTATAACAGCCAATGATACTCGTGTGAGCGATGCAGGGTTACCATGACCGTCTTCTGGTATAGTTTAGCATGACTATTAGGATTAAAACGTTTTGTGATCATTAATAAGGTTATAAGGTCTACACTTGGAGGGGGGTCATCAGTCGAAGTGTCTTGAGAAAGTAATCCTCATATCCAGCTCACGTCATCAACTAGACACATGCAAGGAGGAATTAATCCACATACCTGTGAGGAAATAGCATACAAGGCACACACTGTGACTCAGCTATATAAAGCAACACTCGTCAGCTAAACACGAATTTCGGAGGATTTTGGAGTATGTGCTCATCTCGTAGCATGACACTGATTCGTTTGTTTCACTAGGTAAAAAATTCAAACTTAAACGTAGAGGTTAAAATGTAGTCTCAGGAAACGTGGAATTGAAATGTTCTCTTCACTAATAGGATAACGCAGGTGGCTCGCGTTTTTTTTTTAAAATACAGTCCGCCTTCGAATAGTGAAAAAAGAAATGCCGAATTCAGACTGGTTACTAACCAATTTATCTATTTCGAGGATTGACCGCAAAACTGTTGTAACTCCTTTTTTTATTTCATATAAGTTACTGCAGTTTTGCGGTCAACCCTCGATTTGTGGCCCTCTTACTGCTTTGACCACTGTGTTGCTTGGTGAAAAGGTAAGTTCGGATCTATTACTGAGCTATGTAGCAAGGACGAAACTGATTGGGGTGGGGAGGTAGATTACGAACATACCACGTCTTTAATAAAGCTGAGGTTACATATTCTGTAATTTAAAAATATGGATTTTGTGTCCAAAAGTCTTCCTTACCATAACCAGGAACGTAGAATCAATTATACGTTCATAATACGTATATTATACGTTCCTGCCATAACTAAAACAAAGTAAATGCCGTTCGAAGTATTTCCGACGTAAACTGGCTGCTAAGAATAGCATGCACTCTTCCAGTAAATAGTAGAGAATAATGCACTACATAGACAATGTAGACAGCGATACATTTGGTATGGAAATATAATATATATGTTCCGTACAACATGGGACCAGTATTAGACTAGGTGTCGAGTCCATACCCCAAGCATCTGTGAATGTAGACACTAGTTAAAAACTATTGCAAAGGAATTGAGCTTATTCATATAAATACAGTTAACATGACATTGCAAACATTGAAAAGTTTTGTAGGCTACACACTAGACAAGTTTTCTGTAGTTTATGTAATCAATGTCTTTCAAATACTATACCATACCTCAATACCAACCATAAATCGACTTTACCTTATACAAATAAATGCACGCGGAAAATGTTTGAATGGAATCTTTTGTTACAAATACTTAGACATCAATTAACAAAGGGGCGAGGTTATCGCATCATTGGCGTCGGGTCAATTCCATTCGTCGATGTTGAAGTCTGGTAAGAAATATATATATACAGAGATTTTATTGCATCCATATAGGCTAAAAAGCCCGTGATGACATACACAATACATAATACAAGACATACAGCAAA
>JAUMHA010285473.1:0-26260 GCA_032359765.1 Saxidomus gigantea | reverse complement strand
ATGGCGATACTGGACGTTGCAATGGCGATACTGGAAGTTGCAATGGCGATACTGGACGTTGCAATGGCGATACTGGAAGTTGCAATGGCGATACTGGAAGTTGCAATGGCGATACTGGACGTTGCAATGGCGACACTTGAAGTTGCAATAACGATAGGGAAGTTACTCCATTATGACGAAACGGAAAGGTACGTTGACGGTACGGGAATTTTCGTTGACGATATGGGAAGTTGACGTTACAGAAGTAACGATGGCTATGCATGAGGACGCGTACCATCGCAACTTTGCATGTTGTGATAGCAACATTGCCTTCTGTCATTGTAAATTATCACATCGCCATCGTAACGGGTATCGCCCAATAAATATTAGAAACAAGACAATGGCCCTAATGGAAAACCGAAAATGACTTATTTGTCGCCAGTCTTATAAATGGATGTGGTACCTGTTGGTATATGTCAATAAGTTTTGGTATAAACAGGAAATAAGTTACTTATAACTTATAGTAATTAAATGACTTAGTAAGACACTTACACCGAACCTCAGTTTAATTTGACATGCAAATTAAAACGAACAAAAAAATGAAAATGTTCTCGCCGAATTAATGGAGAAAGGTGGAAGTTGAAGATGTTAAAATTTCATTATTCGCGACAACAGGAAGAACAACGAGTGTAATAATGTTTTAAGTCAAAAATCATCTCTAAAAACAACAGTTCCCAGGACCGACTGTAAGAAAATCATCATTTTTATAAATAAAATCTACGTTTTCTCAAAATGCATTTTCATGACCGCACGATAAATGTGGGGATTTTTATTTAAAACAACGTTGCACGATAGTGGTAGCAAGTAACCTCTTAATCGTCGAAACATTTTTGTTTGTTTCTTTTTTTCCAAGTCAGTGTGTGGTTAGTTGGAATAGCAATCAACTATGTTACCAAATTTTCCTACAGAAAGTTTGACAATCCTACCATGTCCCCCAACCATCCCGGCGTCTAGCAGACAAAATACAAGTTGGACGTAGTTATGGAATTTGAGGAACGTACTCATACACCGCTATATGTCTACGAACGACAACAAAATGAGTCCGTAATACGATTTTGAACGTCAGCACTTTAAGGTAAGATATAAATTTCGTGGCCAATGATCCCAATTTGGTATTATTTGAAGGAGTTTTTTGCTGAACATTACCGCAACATGACAAAATTAATCATGCAGGGACCACTAGTCCGACTGCAAAAGAATAAATCTTAGATAGTTACACCCAGATTGCAGTTGAAAATATCATAGAAAAAGATAATGTAAAAACATTTCATGGCGTGATTTTGTCATTTGTGTCTGGGTTTTCAACAAGCAGTACGCTTTCAAATAATACCAAAACTTCAATGGGCTTTTCACGCAATAATATATTTAAAAGTCCTTGTGGACCGAATATTTAACACGTGCGCCTGCTATATATTGAGAATGTTATATCATGTGGTTATACAGAGCATGAGAGTCATCATGGCCATGTCCTGGCTTACCAGCTGGAATAATTTTCTACCTTTGGATACTTTGCAATTGCGTGAAGGGGTATGAGTGACCGGGTTCCCACATCCTGTACCTTTAGATCATTTGGCCTTCTGACTGTATTTATTTATTTGACTTATTAGATTTAAAGATCTTATTTATTCATTTAGCGAATTCAATTATCAAAGTAAAGTTTGACTATTATGCCTGTTCAAACAATACCAGCGTATGCATACTATGGCATCATTGTCAGAGCCGCAGCTTCGGTTTTGCATAGTCTATATTTGGCGTGCGGGATTTTATATCAGTATAGTGTTCTTACATGAACAGGCTGAAATATAGTCATCAATATTGGGCTGTACTCAATTTAATCTCCCCGATAATGTTATATAATACAAAGGTACGTTATATGTAGCAACGATGTTTTTAAAAAAAAATTCTGAAATGTATCCTAATTGTAGCTGATGTCCTAGCTGGGAATACATCGCCTGTATCACAAGACTGATTTCCCAAGTTTTGTTCATGCAAATATTATTCCTTTTTTCGCCTGATAGTCTATGCGGCTCATCCCGGAGGTTGCGGGTTCGAGCCCCGATGGGTTCACGAATTTGGCTCCTCGGCATGTGATACTAGTACTGTTTATTTCAGGAAGCGGACTCGATAAGGTTCAAGCTTTCTTTACAAATGAACTAAGATAAATAAGTATAAAATCTAAACTTAACCATGAATAAATTTTAAAGGAGCCGGTCATTTTAGTTAACGATAAACTGCACGAACTGGCACCCAGAGTTAATTTTGCCAATTTTCAGTATGTACAGTATGATAAGCATTTGATGACTCTTATTTACATTGAAGGACAGTGACTTCCGGGCTTATGACAGAGGTCATCCTGATAAAAAGCTCAGAAAGCATTCTCGTTTTGCCTAAAAAAATTCGTTCGAAACATTACTTATGCTTTTCCGTGTTTCTGTGCTACGGAAAATACCGAATGATATTCCGAACCGTGAAATATTATGATTTCGGATTGGTCTCTATTTGGATGAGTTATATATCTAATGAACGTTTTCATTCATTTATAATATTAGCACATTTAGTGCTATCAATAAGATGACACTTATATTCGTTTTAAATTTTATATTTACACACACATATTCATCAAATATAATAATATGCATAGACTCCGAAACATAGACAGTATGCAAAAATACACAATTAAAGTTAATAAAGTTGCATAGCTATGCAAATATGGAAGACAGAGACAGTTTACATGGTAAAAGAAAAATAGTTCTCCAAAAGGGCGAGAGTGTTTTTTTAAAACATCTAAAATCTGTTTAGGAAGACATGTGAAATGATCAGAAGTTCTGCCTAGGCATAAAATGCAAAAGCCCTGTTACTTATTGCCAATATAAACTAAGCTTTCGGCAGGATGAAGTTAAATAATATTCAACACAAAAAGTAAATATGCGAATAACATTAACAATCACAAACTATATAAGCCGAAGTTATTTCAAACGCATATTTAGAAACTTCAAAACGCAAGTTTTGCTGACATTTTAAGTACAAAAATATATGGTTCGAGCACCGGTATGCTTTGTGTTTTCATAGTAATGACGATGAGTTTTTGTGTCAAATAAATAAATGGATTTACAAGCCATGATTTCCTCTAAGCTTAGAGTCATAATATCGTATGTGAATGAGATAACTGAGGCAACATACGATACCCTAACTTTAGTACAGCAGTTTATGAAAAACGAAAATAAATGTGAAGAAAAATGAAAATGTTAAAGCAATTCATTTAACTTAAATAGCATGTTTTCAAGACCGTGTAAGGCACGTGTTTATAATACTTGCTTCAGTCATTGGTTTCAGTTATAAAAGCATTCATTTATAACTAAAAAATCTATAAAACTCGGGACTAAGACTCGAACAAAGTTGAAACAAATGTACAAACATGACAAAACTAACGCATGGTTTACATGAAAAATGAGAATAAATGTGAAAAAATGAATGGCGCTTGTGAAAATAAATAATTTAACATAAATTCACGCAAACATAACGTATTAATTTTCTGTTTCTTTCTCTAAAACAGTTTTCTGACGGTATTTCTCCCTCTCTGAAGCACTGAATCTACGCTAAATCGTGTCATTGTTTTCCTCTATACGGCACATTTTGTATTGTTCCTATGTTATATGTATTCTATTTAGCACTTTACCGCAATTTATAATGTCCGCAAGAGACAATGTTCCCCCGTATAACTGCGGGATCTTGCCGGCTTTTCTAGACGCGCCTCCGACTTATGCAGACGAGGCCTGATTTCTAGGGAACAGTTCAGGTATATCTCTCCCACTGCTGTTCTCCGGGTACGGCAGCGGCTATGGGATTGAACATTTGTCTCGACATGCCCATATGTGGGTAGTTCAGTGAGTGCATATATTGCGCATGCGTATTGCCTGTTGTATACGCCATGTTTTGGTGAGCACTCCCTTCGTAACGTGACACAGACGCGTTTGTATAGTCAAATTTATTATCACACGGATATCTAGGGGCGGGGCCTCGTGGGTGATTAGCAGGTTCGATCTTTATTCCGGTTTCAGAGTCATCTCTAACTTTGCAGCTAGTGTTTGTGGTAGCGCCTTGGTAACCAGGACTGTGCATACTTCCGGTTGGTGAAGACGTTTGTTGTGTATTCTGGATGGCGTTGGGAGAGTTACCTTGATTGTTTGGTGAACTTGCACCAGACAAATCATATGGTGATGGAATGTTATTGTTTGTATTCGTGTTGTTTACATTACTGGTGTTCGTAGGGTTGGCGAGAGAACTGTATGCCTGCATGCAAGAGCCAGTCGAAGGTCTGAAACACCCAGACCAGGAAGCTGCCGATGACGTAACGTTTCCTTGGTAGCACGATGAGTATTGATCTGATTGGTTGTTACCGGTCATGTGACCAGTGTTTGGAAGACCATTTGGTAGGTACTGATCAAGCTCGTGGTCGTCAAAAGTATCAAGGGGCATGACCTCTGGAACACCCAGGTCCTGCAAGTTCACTCTACTGAAGTCTATGGGCTGTGCTTGTGGGTGTCCTGAAATGTAACAAAGGGAAATTATAATCTATCATTAAATATCAGTTTATATAAATTCTACGTTTTGTCAACGCACAAGTCCATTCTTACATGATTTCTAAAATATTTCCATGCACCAGACATATTTTCTCAAATAAAAGATTGTCAGTCACGACATAATGTGCAGTTAAGTTACTTACATGATTTGAGTTTTTTTGTTCTGCTGTGATTTTATCACCGTGGTGTACTGCATTAACCAGTATAGCAACGTGAAACTGATAATGTTTATATATATTTTATAAATGCACTGAGTTAATAAAATATCGTTTAAAAGCTAAACTATTTTTTATGATAAATTGTTCCATTACCTGGTATGTGTCTAGCTCTGAGACGATCGTTCATGCACTTTTGTAGGTTCATAAGTTCCTGGTGGTTTGGTGTGGCCGGAGGGGTAGGTGGACCATGTGGGTTGTGTGTGCTCGAACAATCACTGCTGTCGTCACTCATGTTCGAAGGAGACCCTTCCGGCATACTCTTGAACATCACACCCTTTGGTATCGGAGTTGGGTTGTTATTGTCCTGGTTAGGGTTCTTTAACGGTTTCCGGCGACGTGGTTGGTACTTGTAGTCCGGATGGTCCTTCTTATGCTGAACTCGGAGACGCTCGGCCTCGTCTACAAAAGGTCTTTTCTCTTCCTCGTTCAGTAGCCTGAAATATACAAGAAATCTTATCTTTAATGACATAATCATGGTAAAAAGATTTTGTGAATTATTATGGCGTTCAAAGCTTACCCATTGATAAAAATGTCCCAGTAGCAAGCCTCTGGCTGTTTATTTTACAGCGTATGTCGATTATTATGACTCAGAAGAGGCCTGGTGTAATTTAAGCCGGACACAAACTATGATGCACTTTTACGTAAGTTAAAAGTTCATTTGCATTGATTTAATTTTATAAGTTTCTTTCAATTTTTACTTCACTGACCTTGCGACAAGTAAAACAAACCCTAGAAAAACAAAACTTTTTCAAACTAAACGTGCATTTATTCTTCTATTTAGGGAGTGTGCCGGTTGTCTATTGGAATCTAAGGAGCCATGACTCCAGGTGAAAAAAATCCTGATATTATCTTATCCGCGTGTCTTTATACATGTAGGAAATCGGTTAATGTAAAGATCCTCGCTAACAGGTGTCATATCATTGTTCTAACAGATGCGTATGAGCTACTAATTTTGATTAATTTGTTCCGTGTCGATTTATCACTTTAGATTACTTTTTGTATGGTCGGAACAAGAAATAAGAACAAAAACTTGCACTCAAAATTTCCACGACTTTGCGGAATTATTACCAAAATGATATAATATTTACATTTCTGTTTTATCTATGAATAAATAGATATCAGCTTTCGGACAGTTTACGTGTTTTCACGACATTACATTATAAAGTGGACTTTCGGTATCCGAAATCAGTTCGGTATCTCTGTGGTCGGACAATCAGACTCGCGTGGTATACGTGTGTCGGTAAAGTGATCCCTATACGAGGGATCGCAGACGGTACATAACGTATATATCTCAGTCATCGGTCAGACTAGAGTCTGCTGTGAGACAATTAAGGGGAATTCGAAACATAACTGGTTAAAAGAATTGTAATTTTGTTGTTTTTATTTGATCATATTAATACGGTTATATATACTATGAATATTTGTAGGATGAAAATCCCCACATGGAGTATCAAGTGACAGGGTTGCACTAGCTAGGAGTTGGTGGGAGTGACACTAACGGTTCAATAAACCAGTAACAATGTAATAAATTTGTAAACTATTCTGTCTTAAAAATAAAAAAGTCATGCGGATTAATTCAGAAATCAGAGACCCAAGAAAGTAAAACCGCATTAATTATATATTCACATTTTCTTTATCATTTAATTTAGACGTAAACCCGATCTGGCAATTAAAACGGACTGTTTTATTACTCTAAATTTAGGCGTGCAGGAACCCGATTTGAATGAAATGCAATTAAAATAATAAATGAAAATTTGGTAATAAAAGTGTAAGTCTGGCGTAACTAATTTGTTAACAAGATTATATTTTGTATTACGTCACAAAAATGGTGACTGCAAAATAACGTCGATTTGACGTCATAGACGCCATAAAATGTACAAAATGTTGCCACAAGTTGAGTTCATGCGCAATGAGAAAGGGCCCAAAGTGCGTTCGCACTATAAACTGTTGGCTTTCAGGATTGTTCTGTAGGTAGAAGTGTCGCAACTTTCGCCATAAAACATTGTGGCTTAAATTCATCAAATCGCTAATGAATTAATAAATCATATATTATTTTAATTACGTGTCAGATAAAACAGTCTAATTATCCGGCATGTATTCGGAAGTTTTGAATACATGAGCACTGAATAAACTTTAAAATCTTCCTGAATAAAAAACTTTAACTCGAAAAAAATGTACGAACGCACAAACACACATTAGAAATCGATATCTTAAAACTGAAGTCTGAATTTGTTTCGTCACCACTGAACAGAGGGGTGTGAATAAATTTATATTCTCTACGAATTTCTTATTTTGTCACGACCCCGAAGAGTTAAAAAGATACTAAATATCATTTTCGCCTTTTTGAAATTTCAGAAACTATTTTTCTAGAACCTTTTGTAGTCTTGAGCAAATTTAACCTTTTGAGAACTTGAGAGCACACAAACTGAATGAAAAATAATTATATGTTTAAACATGGTCAGTTTATTTGTACTTGGGAGGTTTTAAGAGGATAAAACACTTTAAGATAGGATTTAGGCTATTGAAGTCACTGATAATTAAAATGATAAAGATGCTACATATGAACGTTTGGTACGACCCGAAGGCGTGTCAACAAATGGGGGGACTCTATTGTAAAATTCAAGTGTTTGCCTTTAAAAAAGCTAATTATCCACTTTTTCTTACAACTGAAATACGTTACAGGCACACAGTACCACAGAGTACAAATGTTGTCCTTAGGTGAACTCTTTAATTTTTATTTTACTTGAATAATATTCAACGCATGGCCTATTTTTTTTTTATTATTATCAGTGGAAGAAGAAAAAAAGAAAAGAAAAACGTTTTCAAAGATTTACAGGAACAATAATTTTGGTGACGGTATATGTATGTGTAGTATGATATGTGCGGATATTTTTTTACGAATGCAGTGTGCAGTACGTCACAAGATGACCTTATTACCCTATAATCGTGGTATTTTTATTTTCACGGTAAGGAGAATTTTGATATTAAAATATAAAATTGAACTGACATCTGAAATACTCAAGATGTTATATTTACGGTTAATAAACCAACTAATTTCCATTTATATTAATCATAAAACGTTTTAGTTTAACAGGTGACACAATAATTTATGAGAAGAGGTTTTCAAATTAGTTTATGTATCTAAGGTTCGAGGTTTTTGCGAAACTTGACAAACCTCTTGCTGACGGATTGTCGTTCTTTGATAGATTGTCGGTTAACCCAACATCGAATGACGGATCGCTCTACTCTGATTGTTTCATGGAAACCGAACATGTGATATGGTCAAGACTTGGCAGTAATCAAAATCAATGAAGGAAGTCCCTCCCGGTGCAAACAAATGGCGTAAAAAGAATTTTACAACCGTCTACACTCAGTAAAAATAATCATAACTTTGAAGTCTTCTAAAAAAATCGGAGACTTGGTTTTAAAAGGCGGGGAGACTAAGTTCAGGCGGGGACTTTTTCATGCTATTGTAAAACGTTAAAGTCATTTGTTAAAATGTATAAAAAAATTCGAATAGTGAGACTAAAAGTTATGTACACCCAGTCGAGAGTTTTAGGTGGTCTTCATCGAGATGTGGTAAAAAATATCGTGACATTAATTTTGATTGAAGGTTGGTGGAGGTAAATGAATTTATAAATAACAATCAGTTTACATCTGCTGCATCAAAAAGTATCAAAGCTAATCATGTACAAGAGGCTGACATCTATGGGGCATAAATAAATCATAACTAAGGCGATATGTTAACTTTGGGTCACGTGTCCTGCAAATTTATTTTACTGGTAGTTTGATGAAAGAAACGAAAATATAAATTTTATATGGTTTGTAACTGTGCAGTAAAAAACAGCTAGAATATTTGGTTGGTCTTTTTATCAAGTTTCTTTATACACACAGATTATGGAAACTGCTCGGTAATTTTCAAAAGTTGCAGTGTACTGCAGTAGAGTTTATTTAGCTTACAATACAAAATGTTTTATGTTGGGGATACATTTTGAATTGTGTGCTTTATAGCCAATGTATGCACGACCGTTGACAACTCTAATTTTGATAAATATTTTCGTGTTGAAATGGAAAAGCATACTGGACTTTGTCAAGGCTAAATACCAAAAAGAAAAGAAAACACCAAAAAGACTCAGCAGACCTGCTTTATAACCCTCGGTAATTCATCACAAAATTATAAACAACCATCATGATAAGTCATGACAAGTTTCTTGATTAAAGACGTTTCGGGAAGTAACTTCATACTGTTGGTGTCATGTAAGCGTAAACGCAACGACTGTGAGATAGTTTGCGGTTGACCTTGACCCAATAGTCGTAAAAAGGTAAATATCCGGTTTGGACAAAACGTTGACTGACAGTAAGTTAGAGTTTACGACCAGTTCATACAAGTTGCTCGGCTTTTGCTGACTAACTGATATGAAGTTAAGACAGCTTTCCCCATTTTTTCTCAATCTTAATTTTGGTAAACAATATGGAACGAAATTCAACGGCGGTTTTGCGGTCAGGAACTTTCAAAGAGCTGCAAACTTGCAGTGCTTCCTGAAATGCTACGCCGCGACGTCGCATGTCAGTCTTTACGGAAGATGGCTCTATTTATTTTGATTTTTAACTGTCTCTTGATGGTCTTTTATCCAATGAAACCCGACGGTGTTTTGTGTGCAAAACATCTCAACGCCACCGTGCGTTGCTGCAACGTAGGCAATAAAGAATTTGACTTCTCTTTATGATATATGTGTATGCCGATTAGCCAATGCACTTCTTCACTTGAAGTGAACTGTGCTACTGAAAGTGCGAAGCCGGTCATTCTAATACGGTGTAAAGGCGCATAGCCTAAAATAATTTCACTCTAGTGGTATATCATGTTTGGTGTTTTTCGAGAAAATTGTACTCGAAGTCACATGTTAGTTAGTCATTTTACAATAAATTAAAAATGCAAAGAAAACATCCGCTGTCATAGACTACTGGTGAAGGCGGAATAATTATCTATTGCGGACGGCTTTCATACCAACTCTCCCCACCAGTGTCAAAATAAATCTTGATTTTACATATGTACATTGTAAGTGTCACTTTGCAGTTTAAATTTTTAAATGGCAGCTTAAATGAAAAGAAAATAACGATTTTGACAGTGGTCAAAAAAGTGTTGTCAGCATAGAGTCACTATGTCATAATTTAGTATTAATTGCTGTAGGTGATTTTAACTTGTACGTAATGACAGGCTAAAGCGGGCTCTCTATCACTTATTGACACATTTTAGTGTGGCAATGGCACCACTGCACCACTATAAATCAATGACAATGGTGTAAAATATGTCAAACAATATATTTATGGTGAAAATGATGAATTAATCATAGGACAATGGCATTTAACTGTAAAATGAAATTTACCGTAAACTAAAGTTAATGTTACTTATGTAATGCAAGACAAATAACGCAAATGCCAACAACAACTTGAACGCTTTCCAGTGGCAGAGGTCCAATGGTCAGTGCGGATCTAGAACGGGTTTAGAGAGGATTTACTATGCTTTTCGGTCGAACTACTTTATTCTTTATCAACATATTTGCCTTACTTAGTCATTGACATTGCCAACTGTTTTATTAGTTGCTTACGAACCTGTACATATGCTTATTGCTTTGCCACATGGATAAAAGCAAAAGGTCAAATCGTTCTATTTTACGACCATACGCACTTAAGCCACTTGAGTGACCAAAAAGTGACCAATTCATTGACTATATCATTACATCAAATCTTCTCAAATTCCCATGGACTGTTCACAATTAACTTCTAATTGTATCTAATTTATTAGTCAGAAAATACTGTAAACAGAAATTATAGCGGCGGGCACTTAATTCTCGCGGTATGTTCTAAGAGGGTTGAACCACTTGAGTCGAGTGTGTTCCTAGACCTTTAAACGAGTCTACATTCCACGTGCATGCATACCAATCCCCCGTACCAATAAAAAATTCACTATAAACTCTCAGGTTCCCCTTCACTTCTCATGATAAATAAGTTTCATTCAAGATATTGAAATAGTAAAGCGGTTCCCACTAAATAGTTTGATACAAGTGCCAGCTTTAAATAGACTTAAATCAGCATCAGCATCATCATCATCATCCTTATTATTATCACTTTCGTCGTTATAATCATTATCTGTTATTATTATTTTTGCTGTTAACGGAGTAGTTGTTGTTACTACTGATGTTGTTGTCACTCGCAGTTAAACGGATGTTTTGCAATAAGTTTCAAACTGTATAATAATGCTTATAAAGTTTGTAGTCATTTTATAAAACATCGTATACACGAGGTACGAAGAATGTACTAAATAACCAAAATCAGCTGATTTAATATGCATGGTAACACAATTTTATTAATATTTCTCATAACGCGTATGTGTGCGAACAGACATGATTTATAGGACATATTTAAGCATTTCTTTCCTTCGCTGATTTTTGAAAATTACTATTAACACACGTCTGCAATACTCTGTCACGGAGATTTATTTATTATGAAATTTACGCTTGAAAAGTAAAACAAGTGCAACTACACTCAGTTGAAACAAACGTATCAAATTTGGAGAAAAACCGCTGATGTTACTATTTCTTGGTTTTGAATAACTTCGCATGCGCCCTTCTTGATATGGAAATTAAAATCTCGACTTTAAATCGACCTTCTTTTCAGTAAATTTTGATATTTTCTAAAGTTTTGTCATACTGTCTGACTAATATCCAACACGGGAAGTTGTAGGCAATTTTCTGCTCGGTTTACCGCACTATCGTTTTCCGACTCTATCACATGAAATTTGTACCCGTATTCAAATTGGTTATGAAAATTAATGAGCATGTGGATTCGCTCTAGTGATGATATTAATTTTTTCAAGTGGAAAATCCCGGCGAGCAAGAATAAAACCTTAAGCAGTTATATTTCAATTTGCAAACTTTCAAAAGGTATCTATAATTACTAACCGAGTATATAATTTAATACCCGTTTGACTTTATTTTATGATACTTTAAACTCAAGAAATTACGGATTATTACATACTGGTTTTGGCAATTGATATTTGAGGTTTACAGGATTATTTAATTCCTGTTATTAAAATTACTATGTTCTTATGTCAGTAGTTTCCGACATAAATAAACTGGCCGTGTCGTTCTCTAATTCACCGGTTGATAATATCGCGAAAACATGTGTTAATATTTTTCCCTATCTACTATATTACGCATTTTTAAAATCTACAAGTTAAATTGTGATAAGAAAATTAAAAGGCAAACGGGTGTAAATGCTTCGAGATTAAAAACTGACATGTCCTCTGTAAGAAATGGCAACCCTGACAGGCATATTGCAACCTTCCAATTTCTACCACAGACCAACTTGACACGGCCGACAGATCTCTTAATATTAACTCATGTCTTTATCTGTGCCGGTAACAATCTTTTTTTTATCAGGATTAATGTTATCTATATTTGTGTGAAGTTTATCATTTTGCAGATCTCAACCTTCAAGTGCACGAGTTCTTTCAAGTGTCTACGTACGAATTAAAAAATAACGACTACTTGCTACATCAAAAATCGTTGTCGTCACGTAACAACTCGAAATAGTATTTATAATGGTGATAAAAATCTTGATTTATGTCGACTAATAAGTAAAAATGTTTGAAAGAAAGACAATTTTCTGGCCCATTTTAACGACTGCATATAACATCACTATAAGATTTCTCTCAAAATGCAAATTTTCATTTAAATGTGCAACTATAATTCAAGGTGTAAGTTTTCACAAGTGTATCTGTGTCTTTGAAATATATCTAAAGTACTATAAAATTGTAAAAACTTTTCAGAAATAGGAATCCCGCACACCCTTGCTCAAGTTTATAATATATTTGTAAATAATATCCTTTGAAAATAAATAATCAGTATGCATATTCTTAATTCCATCTCAAAAAGTATAAGAGCGTTCACGAACTCTGGAAACTCTGGTTTCGACAAACTAGTGCATTTACCCTGTACAGATCCTTAATATTTGTCATCGAAAATCAGTCCTTTATCTTATTTTCCCCCAATAAATTTGTATCACTTGAGGGTGCCTATCAATAAAGGAAACATAATTGTAGAAACAAATAATGCAGAAAAAAAACCCAATGACGTAAACATCAACTTAGACTCGGGTACTTGACAAAACTCGAGTCGAATTTAAACATGTCACTTCAGTACTTTGATGATACTTTAAACCCTTCCGACTGATAAAATTACAGTGATATTTCAATCCATTTAAAAGTTTCTTTTAAATGCTTTAAGACGTTAATGTAATGTAGATATGCTACTGCATTTTGATACGCAAAGTTATGGATTAAGTAATAAAATTATATAGGGCATTTATCACATCACTTCTCGAGTAAATAAATCATATCGATCTAACAAAATCCAGTCTTTTTAAAAAAATCAAACCACTATTTACTTAAAAACTTGATCATACTTAAAGATAGGTACAGTCGTTTTGGTTAATGCACTTGAAGATAAAGCAGATCGAGAAAGATGAATAAATGGAGGGAATGATGAGCGAATGGAGGGAATGATACGACTGTATACATGATAAATGGAGTAACTACAAAGATAGATGACTATAATTAAAATCTTTGAACCTATAAACAGTGTAAAAGCATTCGTTACTTAAGTCATGTGTAATGGTATAAAGTAATGCGTAAATGATACATGTGTAATAGTTTTTTGTGTGTATTTGATATACACGTTTATGTGATATGAAATAAAATTGGGCACATGTCTATAAGATATCCGAATTCAGATGCGGAATACAAGTTAGTCCTTTTCAGAAATGATTTTTTCGTCAAAATTCGAAACACTCTTGTTTACTGATAAGCGATAAGGCCTGCAGTGACGTGGTAAATGCAAGTGGCTTATCAGTGCCGGCAACCACCTTGCAGTTATATCTTTTGACAAGTGTATAATAATCATGGTAGCGTAGTTTAATAAATAAGCAATGATATTAACAGGTATGCGAAAGAAAAAGACGTTAATTAGCGTTAATTGTTAATTACGAGACCGAGATTAGATGCGTTTGTCGTCTGCCAAAAAGAGGCCAAGATGGTACTCGTGTCACCGGGGAGTAACGAGAGCGTTCATACCATGAATGTTGGTGAAAATCTTTGGGAAAAGCTACTCGGAAATAGTACGTAACTTTTATCTCAAATGTGTATCAAAACACATTGTCCAAAGCAGTTATCTTAAGGACCTTTTTAAGATAAACAATCGCACACAATCAATGAAAAAATGAAAATAGTATGCTTGCGTCAGTACTTTAGTGACAAATGAAGTTTAAACTTGGCTATGCAATTAAAATATTTTGTGTAAAGAAGTTATATATTTCGGATGCATACCTCCAAAGTTTCCCTAAAGTTTTGCTCAGCTCTGCGTTATGCAAGTGTGGGTACTGGTCAGCTAACTTCCGACGTGCTGCTTGCGCCCAGACCATGAACGCGTTCATTGGTCTCTTGATGTGGGGTTTGCGCTTTTCTCCTCCAGGACCCCTCTGTGGCATAGGTATTAAAGACCAGTCGTATCCTTTCAACACGTGAGACACTGCCTCCTGAATTTTCTCAGGCAGGGCATCACCATCTGCCTCGGCCTTTTTCAAATCCGGCGATAAAGCCGTCGGGCTGCATGGATCACCATGACTTTCGTCCGTATCGCTCATAGTATCCCGCAAAGTTGTATCTAACATGAATATAACTTATTAAGTCCACACAAAAGTCACTTTTAACTTTATCTTAAACAGTTTCACCCAGTCTTTATGCGCACAACGTCCGAAGATATGCTATTGTTGTATAAAGATTTTTTCCACCGTTCTTTTCAATTTTTGCAGCAGATGTGTTAATTGTTATTAATTAGAATTGTATCATTCCATGAAATATAAACGTGCCCTGTATCTAGAACTGTCAAGCAGATTATGATAGTAAATCGGTCTCACATTGAAAAGAAATAGCTACCGGCGCTGAGACGTTGAGAGAATGAATACACCTTAGCCAATAATAGTTGGCTACTGTAATCAAAGCTCCGCCCTCTTCTTGTCACGCGCGTGGGGCGTAGGGGTGAAATATGCTACCTGTCAGAGGTAATTTGCATAAATCTGGTATCAAAGAAGTTGTAGTAAAATTATCTCTAGTTTGTAGTATTTTGGGTCTATCAGAGTATCTATGAGTAATTTCACGTCCGAAATCCGTTCTTTTTGTAATATACATTAATGTTTTATTAGTCAGATTATCTAAAGAGTCAACATTGTTTACTGAATGTGAATTTAGTGAAGTACCTCAGAATAAATAAACATAGACGACTGAATCCGTGACAGGTCGCTACTTTGTATATCATTAAGTTGAAAAACAAAAACAGTCATTTACTGCCTTTCGGTGCAAATATATGAAAAAAGAGTATACATGTGCACTATGACAATCGTGATTTCAATTCACAAATAAAAGATGAAGATATGCTATATTTATATGGTACATGTCCGTGTTATGTGATATATCTATTTAGCAGACGACATTTTTCTAAATCGTGCAACATCCATCCTCAGCCAGAGATGGATAGTGTAAGGAAACGTTACAAATTACGCAAGTTTTCAATTATTTTCGCGGTATGCGTGCTAGTAATATAAACGAAAATGAAATAAACATATGAGCAGGTTTTAATGGTATAAAAATTACAGACTGTAATTGCGATGTTACGGCCCTGTGGTTGACTTCACAGTGGTACCGTGGATAAATATGGGTTATCTTGTACAGTATGGAACATTTGTAATTTTTCATATATTTTTTTATTTGTTCGAGAGGGTATTATTGAAAAAGTACTTGTGGTAACAGAACCATGATGCGATATGGAGTCTGCATACGGAATAGGTACTTTATCTGATTCCAGGCACACGATATATCCTTGGTATGGAGTGGATTTGCTTCGTGAAATTAATAGCAGTGCTCAAGCTCAACATGTCCTCGTAAACACACAAAACATGTTCGATCACGTGCATGGCGACTTTTCAAGTAATTTTTTTTGGCTAAGGCCAGGTGGCAAAAAACTGGGTCGACCATATATCTGTATTATTTTCATCATAGCTTGGTTATTGTAGGCATCAATACAGTTTCGTGTTTTCCGCATGGTGTTTTTGTGGTTGAGCCATAGCTTGTATTTTCATCATGGTAGCTTTATATAGTCGTTACCGACATGGCGTAAATCGTCGTACGTTGGTAATCATCGTACTTAGGTTGTTTCATCATCGGCTGAATGTCCCGCGTCGTCCATATCTTTGTTCGAGGAATGTTCCAAACAGAACACCGTAGAACCATCTTGAAAATGCGTGCAGAGGTATAAGCATGCTTACTAATTTTGTAAAGAAATTTAGATATTTTTTTTTTTGCATTATGTTAGACAATTCATGTTTAAGATTGGCGGTGCTGGGAATGTTCCGTCGTCTAAACGTCACCACATCTCTAGATATGTTCTCTGATTATTTGAGAAAAAAAGTTTGGCATCGTATTTTTAGAACTTCTCTGCATGAAGAGGCGAGGTATCTGCATGTTGCATGGCATCAACCCGAGAGTTTACGACAATTATATTTACGAAAGTGAATTCGATACACGAATTTTAATGTTTTATCAGTTTTTATAAGCGCAATGTGGCCGAGTATATGTGGGGTTCTGGCAATGCCCTCGTTTACAGATTGCATAAAAAAACGCACAGGGTTCGTCACCTAGTAACACGGAGGCAATTTTCATACGGATTCTTTCTGCATTTTGTTTTGACTTTTATAGGAAAATCACTTCAAAAAGGGTTGATCTTTTAGATAAAATGCAAAGATTTCGTATAAACTTTATTTTCGGTTTATGTGTGCAAGTATGAAGTCTTGTCAAATCACTTCTGTAGAATACAATATTATATCAGATATGTTTTAATGACGTTGCACGACTCACAAGAACTCACGTTTTTCGTGAAAAGAACTTTTCCCATTCGTCTAAATTGGCCGTACGTTTATTTAAAAGTAAAACAAATATAATTATCTCGAACGAAATAGTGTTATCAACTGGGAAATCTGTTTTAACACGGTATGATAATGAAAAAATGTGCAAAATTTACTGCGTCTTCGCTGTTTGTAAAAATGAAAATAGTTCGTGAAAGCAGGCGCATTTAAATACTGTTCGACCCATTTTAATGCAAAAATAGGTCTAGAACAATAAATGGCAATAAGCAGATGTTTTATTTTAATATTTGCTTCGCCATATTTGACAGTCATGTCCAGTTTGGTGCACAAAAGTTATTTATCAACACATATCTGTTGAATTTTTATCAGACGCAGCATTTAATATTAGTAAACTACAAAATTATAAATGGTCACATTCCATAGTATTCAAACTTTTAAAATTTGGATATAAAATAGTAATACTTGTCCGATTTGCATGTTAGACCATTACATAGAGTCTATCCGTAAATGTATACATATGTACACAAAAAACTTCCAATTTTGGCTTTCAGTTCAATCATCATTTTTTTTAATTTTTATTTTTTGGGTATGTATTCACTTTATCAATATTGGGAAAAACCTACAGATTCGTCTATATTAAGTTTAAATTAGTTCGCCTTCTACAATATCGGCCATAGAATGAGTCGATAATTGTATTTCTAATTTTCTCATATGAGAAGTTCTTGAACTTAGATTTTACACAGAATTTCGTGAAATTGGATTTCACAAAAATCTTAAATGGTATTTCAGTTGTGTCTTTGGGTTTTCAAGCTGTTCGTTCTCTGGACACATATTTCCCCCACCTTCTCTACCCGCCCCCTTCTCCCGTTCTACCCCTATCTATTTTTCCTGTGAGAGGATTGTCAAAGAACGACCTTACTCAACCCTCCTCTTATATTCCACATGAGTCAATACCGATATAATAATTCTCGGTGTATTTCTTTGCCCACAACAGTAATATGGATTTCCATCATAGACACATTACACTAATAACGCAAAGTATCACTTTCTATGTGAAACGTATTTGGAACCCTGTCTCATGAAACGATACCAGTGGAGAAAATTTCATTAAGAAACAATTTTACTAAATTTCTCACCATTTTAAGTTGATAGTGTTACTAATATGTCATATATAGGTATCCGGTTACCAAGGTTACACCTACTAAGAGTTAACGCTCCCCGAGCATGATCTACCCGGATATCGTGACCCCGGGGATTTTATTTCCTACGTTTTGCAATATGAGATCAGTCGATAGAGGAGGTAAGCAGGTACATGTTTTTACGTTAACATGCTTGGATATATGAGACATAAACAAAGGAATTTTAATAGTAAAAAACATGGTGATGAAAAGGTTTGACGATGGCGACGACAACAACAACAACAACAACCATGTACTACAGTCATCGGCTAGATCTGTTATAAATCTTTTAATCAAACTTTTCAGCGTATATTAAAAAATCGGATGAGTAAATTTCTTTTCTTATATTACTGTTTGAGTATATTTTCCTTCTGTTATTTTCGTTAAAACTTGAAAAAGTACAGTTTAAAGCATGTAACAAGCCGGGGGGGCATTCAAACCACTGTCTGTGTCATTGTCAGTGTCACTTACGAATTTAAGATACATTGTTGATAAATCACTTTCAAATGTAAGAATTGACAGAAAAAAACAGTTATTTGGCAGATTACTTAGCTGTATAGCAGATTTGTGGACGTTTGGTTCGCCGATACTTTCAACTGATATTAAGGACATAAATCAAAGGGAAGTAATCGATGGAGACATGGTACAGTTATTAAGTACGAAATATTGTCCTCCCCAACAACTGCCCACCTGTGAATAACCGAAATACTGGTTAAACAGGCGTAATGTCTCACTATCTTTTTTCTAAAATGCATGCACTGTTGCGGGCTTTGTGTATTTGGTAACAACCAACCAAAGGCAAAAACGTGTAAAGATCATGCGAAGCACGCAGAAGTTGTTGCTCTAAACTGTTGTTGGGGATAGCGGTGACGCATTACTTCTAATATCAAGGTAAAGCCGGAAAAAGATGGAACCCAGCTTTGTACTCCTCTGACATAGGAAAAATAATATTGACAGCCGCTGAGTAGTATAATCCCCGGAATGTGTCTAGCATAACACTTCTATACAGGTCTACCAACCTGAACATTTCATATACTGTGATAGGTCAAAAGTACTTTATAAGGGTTGGCCTTGAATTTGAACATGATGACCTAAGTCATTGTCGAATCTATAATGTAAACATTACTTTATGACGTTGTGAAACATAATGTACTATTAATAAGGTGGATCCTTAGTATCTATTCGTGATTCTCTATAAACGGTTGTTTTGGCGGATGTGATAATCCAAATTTGTGGCTCAGTCACGAAGAAAGACAAAATATACTTACATCCTACACGGAAAGTGATCATCAATTTACACGGCTTTCAAATGTAACTATGTAAACTCATTCGTTTTTTGGCAGACGTTAGCATATCTATTTTCAAACCACAACACCCTAATTGAAGATACCAAGGCTCGTCATCAAGTATTTAATACTATAATATAGATAACTTATTTCCTATTTTCTACCAAAACAAGTAGATAATTTAAGTGTATTACCATCCAAATGCTTAATTAAAATATGTACATTTAGTGTATTGTAAGTGTCAATTTCCTTAAAAAATGTACATCCAACATATGGAGGTGTGAAACGAAGGGTCACTCCTATATGTTTGAAAGTACAAGTGTGCTACCGATATAGTTCATTTTTCTGTTATTTTTTTCTGATAGAATAGTTTCAAAATAATAATGCTAATAAGTTGAATTTTAGAAATTCTGCGAAATTTTATCGTAGGAGGCACTCGGAAATTAAATTTTAGACAATCGAACAATGACAAAAGTGGATACAAAGCGACATTTTATATCGTTTTGTAGTACGAGCATGGGTCTATAGTAGTTCTTTCACATTCTCTAGGATTATTGTTAATTTTTATATAAACGCTAGAAATAACAAGCATGAACGCCACAGAATCCATAGTTTGTACAATCTTGGCGAGTTTGAGAGGGCAGATGGTCCAGTATTGCATTTCCAACATAGTTGCTATTTTATAAATTTAGAGTGAATTGCACACGTGTTTTCGACAATGTTTTTAGTAGAAATGATTTAGAAATTTGGATATTTTCAATTTATGAGTTGGTTGCTTACTGGCAGCTTTGGAAAGTTAGTTTAGAAAACGTTATGAACTGAAGTAAGACAAAGACATATCAGATTTTAGTACCACTCATGTTATTGTTAAAAATCAATCGCCTCACCAATACACAAGTCTGCTAAAGCGAAGCATTTTATACAACAGCAAACGATGCAAGCCTGTGCCACAACAATGGAAACACATTGACTACCCACGTGATTTTAGCTGTTTACCTTTCTTTCTGAAAAACTGAAGCCAGAATATATGAAATTAGTATTGTATTGGATTTTTTCATGTTGTATAAGATAACTGTTATCCGTCTCAAAAACTCAGGATTTCTTTGCAATTGTCCTATGCTTCAACACTATCAAACGCTTTTGAATTTCTACTTAGGCAACGCCATCACCTGCTTGTAGGCGGAACTTGCGTTCTCGGGTCTCGGTGGTTTACACCTTTTTGCAATTATTTCGCAATCTTACTCATCCATTTATTATGTGTCATAATTAGTATTGTGTGTATTGGTTTTGTACTGGTTCAGCAGAAAGGTACACTTGATATAGTTAGTATTTGAACTGCCTTTACAGAAGCAGTCGGATCATTGTAGAATGTTTTACCGACGAACAGAAGTTTTATACATGTCCTATTGTGTTTACGTGTTGACGTCTGATATACCTATGTTTCACAATTATTGTCGAGACCGCTTGCGGTGGCTCGGTTGTCACTTTGGCGGTTCGGTGTATGTGCGTACATCCATACGTACCAGGTCCGTATCTCAAGGGTCAAGGTCACAATTAGAGATTAAAGGTGAAAAATAGACACATGAGACCTGTCCGGGCTGTAACTTCCTCATGTATTGGAAGATTTTGAAATTACTTGCCAAAGGTGTTCACCACAATGGGCTGGTATGTTGCAAGACCCTGGTCTGTAACTCAAAGGTCAATGTCCCACTTAAAAATGGACACATGGGACCTTGTCCGCGCTTCCTCGTGCATTGAGGGATTTTGAATTGACACAGCCCAACTGTTCAAAACAAAGGGAAAGCGTATCGCACACTAGACACATGCATGTCCTTAACTCAAAGGTGAAGGTCATGAAGATATTAAAGATAAAAAAATAAACACATGATACGGCTTGCTCGTGCATTGAAGGATTCTGAATTAATCTAATTTTTAGGATTTTTGCACCTCCGCCGTCATTCCTCACGTCATCGTTGAAGGTGGTGCGTACACGTCAGATCTGCATTTTCAGAAACATGTTCGTCAACTTAGAATCAAAAGTGAGGTGATGACGTCACATCAAAATACTTCTCGATATGTAAAATTTGCATAAAGTTCATTTGCTTTCTGCAAATTATAACTATATATCACGCTTAAGAATATATTTATATCTGCAATCTTCTCAATTTGTGCACTACATAGACTGCCGCTCTTTATGCCATCGACTTATTAAATCTACATAATAATCAAATTAATGAACTTGGCTTTTAATTGAAATGTGACGACTTATAAATAATGTGAAAATTAAAATTGAAGACAGCTGCACAATACGTATTACACTTAGATGCAATATACTAGATATCAAATAAACACAATTGCAGTTCTAAGCCGTTAGAACGGAAACATTTCAACAGGTGTGGTAAAAGTGGCATTTTTAATTCTAGACTTCAAGTCTACTCTTTCATTTATATTAGTCGTGACATGTTTCAGCATGATTTAAAAAACGCACTTTTTTAATATGTACTGCTTATAAAAGAGAGGGCTTAGTTACACCAAACAGCGGACCCAATCCAGAATATGTGAATATGGTTGGCGAATAGAAGGCCGGCACCTCTTGTGTAAAATAAACGTTCCATCACCATTACGAGAGGCATGTTGGTTGTGACGTTCACTTATATACACCTACACATTCGGCACCAGTTCGACATAGTTCGATGTTGACATGAATCTTCCAAAAGAGTTTTCTGTTGACAATAATGATCAATTTAGTAGCGGGAGCACACTTTCGACCGACTTACGACTGTGCTTGTATTACATTACACCGTTTCTGCATACTTTTCAGGCGTCACACACGGAACTATAAACATGCATATACATTTGTATGTACATCCACCGACGACTAAGGAAGGAGTACAAGCCATACTGAAACAATTACCCTGGTTATCTTCACGATATTTTAACAGACGTCAGGTGAGAGACCTGTAATGCTTCTCCAGAAAACAACAATAATCTTTAAATTACTAAAGAATAACGCCTGAAAGTTAAGCTCCGGGCCATTAGATGAAGCTGGGTAGAAATAATGTTTCCCCTACCTTAGAAAATGATAGTAGGCCTACAATGCTTTGAGAGTAAACAAACACTTTAATAATAAAGATGATGATATTAGAAGTCATTACTCTTGTGATTTGTTGACGGGTAATCAGGACAAACAGACAATGAACAAATCTGTCATTGGAGACGGAAAAAGAGAGACGATAGAAGAGAGGTGAGAGCAAAGTCAGAAAAGAAAATGAACTGTGGAGAGGGGCATCCCAATAAATGAGCTACAAATAGTCAGGAAGAAGCAAGAGGCTAAAAAGTCGCCAGGACCAGATGTTATCACGAATAAGATCCTGGTCCACCGTGGCTGCCCATCAGAAGGTTTCCAACCTCAGCTAGACGGAAGGAACAGTTCTCAAAGGTGGCCCAAGAAGTTCTTCTACCCGAAATAAAATCAGTCATCCAATTGTTTTGGATGACTTCAATCGGGAGACAAAGACGCAAGTGTACACAGATAGTTCCGCAACAACTGCCAATAATGCCGGGGAGCTGGTATACTCATCTACATCACTGGGCATACAGAACAAATGAGCATACCAACTGGAAAACACTGTACCAACGACCAAGCAAAAGCTGCAGCCATCATACAGGTATTGAAAGCTTCTGAAAAGACATTGGATGCTTGACTAAGGTGTTGTTCAGTCAGAATTAGAATCATCCTTCCATTTCCAGATACATGTAGTTTTCAGTGGAGAAAGGCCCTTGAGCGGGTACCAGTATATTCTGGTGTTCTTGTATGAGGAGAAAGGCCCTTGAGCGGGTACCAGTATATTCTAGTGTTCTTGTAAATGAGGAGAAATGCCCTTCAGGGGGTACCTTAATATTTCGCTGTCCGCTGTTTGATGTTCTGGTGTTCTTGTAAATAAGGAGAAAGGCAATCTGGCCGAAGAAAGTGCAAACGTTAACCAACCATACAAGAGGGTGGAGTGGTAGTCGAGTGGTTAACGCTCTGAAGAACCAATCCGGAAGTCCCCGGTGGGAATCCATTCCGGGTCACTGGAATTTTCAAAAACGCTTTTTAGTGTTTCCCTTCCATCTAGAAATGAACTGGTTAGAAACCCAGAGGTAGTCTCATGTGTATATACGGTGCTATACATCGGGCACGTAAAAGAACCAAGGGTTAAAAGAGCTTGGGTCTGGTACCCGGATTAACTTGTATCTGCATCTGTCTCTTCAACCTGTTGGCAAGTTTACCCGGGGAGATATCCCAGGGTCGACCGGGACTATAAACAATCTAAATGAAGAACCATACAGGAATTAATCAAGGAAATAACCATTAAACGAGCAGATTATCTTCCCAAAACGTTAAAGGTGAGTAAATGTATGTAAAATAATTGTTCTAACATTATTAACATTTGCTCTCACATACACAAAGAAGGATTGTACAAATACATGTATATCATGCTAGTCGTCCGAAACTATTTTTGGCTACCGGATTTCCCTCCCACGTATTTACAAAAATATGTATATAAAGTCACGTGATCTATACTGGCAAATCGTACTAATATTTATTATACTTCCCAATTCGGTGTCGTCTGTAAAATCAGCAGCAGCAACAACAACAACAACAAAATAAGACAAATTGTGTTTAAATGGAATGTTAAAGAGAATAGCCAATAGGTGCAAGCGCAGTTAATAGTTCTAACTCAGTTATACCCTTTTGAAAAACAATGTTTAAATTAACGTGTTTGAATAGAAATATATTTTACTTTTGAGATCATTTACCACTATTGGTCGTTCAGATGCTTCGTAATTAATCAATCAGGCCTCCGGACTTCTTGATCAGATTACTACACATCTGAACTCCACATCATGATATATTCAATTCAAATATTTTATTTTATTAAAGTTTCTTTCATTTACATTACAGATTTTATCATAAAAATCATATATATTATATGACTAACACATTTGTAAATGACCTCTCTATACAGAATTATAAGAGACTATCACAAATTAATATACAATGACATATTGCACCTCTAAATTACAATTAAAAATTCATAAGTGATATTAATATTTTATATTATTATTAACATAGTAAAACAGAAGAATTGATTTTACTTCCACTGTAAGAAGTATCACAGCACTTTATGTATTAAGACTATTTATACAGTGTAAAAGGCAGGTAACCATTGCTAATCTTTAACTAAAAACTGCCATAGAATGAAACAAGAGTAAGAAACTGGAAAGAAAAACGACAGTACTGCGCATGTAAAAAATTTGAATATCACCCTTGATCAGATCAAGGATGAACTGATTTGCAATGATTACCTAAACTTATTCTCATCAGTGTATATGATAAGCATTATCAATATTTAAGACCAATGATACAAAAGACGTATACATGAATGTATTAGCTTAAATCATACTGATAATTAGCTATGTAAATGTTAAAATATTGGCCCTTGTAACATTAAAGTCATGATCTACAGTACAGTATTTTCTTTCTTTCAATTAAAATATTATGGCAGGTTTTGGCAGATATATAGATGAGATTTTCATCACTAAATATTTTAACAATTTTCTCTTCATCAGACATATTTTGGTTCACTATTGACAAGATATTTATTGCAGTGTCTAGGTCTTTCTTTATATCATTGTACAATGGACAATTTAAACGTACATGTTTTTCATCTTCTTTAATGTCAAGACAGTTAAAACAGGTTCTATTAACTGAATCAATATTCTCATATCTGCCTGTTTCTTTTCTGAGAGACGCTACGCCACATCTAAACTTTGTAAATGCAGATCTATAATGATATGGCAATTTATTACTAAGTATTTTTCAGTACAAAATTGTGATTGAAACTTTTTGTAAGTTCATAGTTTGTTACTAACATTTTCTCCTAATGCATTTTCTCTTTCTAACATCATTTTCCATTTATTTATTTCAATGTTCATTAATTTTGATTCTAGTTGTAAAATAGTTGGCTTGGCATTTGTAATATTCTCTTCTAGTAAATGAACACTATCAATGTCTTCCAAATACATTTTTAACATGGCTTGTTTTAGACCACATATATATCTTTTTGTTAATTCTAAAATCACCCATATTCATTACTCTAATATACTGTCTAAATACTGATCCCCACTGTCTAATAATTGGTGGTTTCCATCCCATCTCTCCACTTACTGCAACATTTTGAGTGTATTTTCCAACACCTAAATAGTAACGCATGGCCCTTTTATGAACTGCATTCTTGAATGCACGAGTAGAACCTGTCACGCCAAATAAGGGCACTATAACTAATAATGGGCCATACAATGGTATCATAAAGTTTTATAAATGTAGAATAATGAAAACCACCAAATGCCTTACTATTGGAGAATACAAGACCCAGCGCTCTAGAGGCAGACATTGCTACAGTTTTTGCAATTTCATTATAATCTCTCTTATATGATATATGGTCCGGTATTTCAATAGTAAAATCTTTTTCCTATATAGATAATTTTTTCAAGAAGAACATTGCGAGATATGTCTTGTTTACGCACGGTTTGCCAACTTAGCAGACTGATAAACAGAAGTTTTATTGACGTAAACTGTACAGTTTTTTGTCATTCAAATACAATACAGGCATAGCAATATCATTTTCTCATGCGATCACAATAGAGGTATATACTTTAAAATAGGGGCCTACTATAGAAATTATACAATTTAGGAATAATATGGAATCATATAAATATGGAGGATGAACAGCATTGAACAAAAATAGCGGGAACAACTTATTCATCGTATTATTTATCCACATGTGTCATGTTCTTTTGTTTGTTTGTAATTGTGCTTATTGGGTCCACCAACCTCGTTCGAGGTATAGTCGGTGCGTCATGTTCTCGGCTTCGCCGTGACGTCATACTGACCAGTTAACCAATCGGATTATTAGGTCGCGTTCATTTCTTCATTCGGT
>JAUMHA010285362.1:4180-14851 GCA_032359765.1 Saxidomus gigantea | reverse complement strand
CACACTCGCTTAAAACAGGTTTAACTGTAATACAACAGCTCACAAACACTATTTAGACAGGTTTAATTGTTAATCAACAGCTCACACACTCGCTTAAAACAGGTTTAACTGTAATACAACAGCTCACAAACACACTTTGTTAAACAACAGCTAAAAACTGGTTTAACTGTAATAAAACAGCTCATAAACACGCTTAGAACATGTTTATTCAATGCTACAACTCACAAACACGCGCTGGTATTCAGCCCGATATTCTTGAGAAATGTAAACGTTTTTAGAGCTACTTTGTAATAAAATTGCAATGTTGAATTTGTTCCTATTCAATAACAACTATAAAAATCGAGTTTCGAGAAAGTAGTAACTGTAACAAAATGAAATCCTGGGGAATTTATAGGAGACAATTATGCAGTTCCAAATCAAATAAAGTTCTCATAAACGTTGTTAACATGTCTCCCAAACTCTATCATAATGATCGTTTGGGATTTATAGTTGATGCGTGTTTATGAGCATCAGATATCACTGCAGGAGCTTTGTAAGCAGCGGCAGCGGATGCATGTACTATCTACATACTACTACAAAAGAAAATCGCGCAGGCTTATGTGCAGCAGTCATGCATTTCTAAACACTTCATTTCAGATTGGCAAAAATTTTGATGCAAACGTGATGATTTAGCAAACAATTTATTCCTGTTACAGTTTATGATATCAAACAGATATGAAACAGTGACGCAGTAGAGGGGTTCAATATTATTGTGTCAATTCAGTTGGATATTGTAAGAATTAAATCTTTTGCACGTTTCATGAAACGGTAATAAACTTTGCGTACGCATATATCTACATGTATGACGTCACTGTTTCATGATCTCAAATGTACTTCAAATGCCTTTTTACCGGATTGTAAAAAGTATATTTTTTCATTGTACTTCTTTGAATCTACGTTATCAATAACACTATCTTTATAGAAACACCAGTGATATCCCCTGCAAAAGCTAAAGCTATATGCTGTCCTGTAGTCACTGGTAATTTACCCGTGCGGTTCTTTTGCATTGTTTGTTTTTATACAGATATAACAAAATTCCCCACAAACGCAATTTGAAGTATCGTACGTCTTATGCTATGAAAAGGTGGTCTATCAAGCTGTTTTTTAGATATTCAACTTTTATTCTTTGATATGTCAGCAGATACACCGGTTTCATTATACTCGAGATTTCTTAATGTGGCTGAGTGAGAGAAAAAAGCCGTAACTAGAGCTGTTTTCTTATTTTTGTTTATATTCTAATTCAAAGGTTTTTTGCTAAATATTACGGTGTGTTAATCTTTTATAAGGGGATGTAAAAGTAACATATCAAATAAACATCACATATGCATCGATGATATGCATATTTACTGCATGTTTGCATCTCCTTTTTGCCGAAGTTGTAAAGGAAATCTACAGTTTAAAAGAAACGTTATTTGAATAGAAAGGCGTAAGTGCATATAAAGTTTGTTGAAGAATATTTCCTCTAGAATATATATACATGTACGTATATAATTATATCTTTCTATTATTAACTCCTGAAAACAAACAATATCTTTTAACATGTTCTGTTGGAAAGCTGACGTTTAATACAGACAGAAATAACTAAATCTGTTGGAAGAACAACATTTTTTCTTAGAAAAATCTAATCTTGCACCTGTTAGTGTTAAGTGTTAAATTTCTACGAAATATGCTTTTGACACACATGTTCTATCTCAAGCATAATCTAAACCTACAACATTAAATGTAAAAAATATCAAATCTTAATTGCTTATGCAGTAACAATTTCCTAGAAATCTATAAATTCTGAAAAGATAACAAGATATATTCTTGGCTTATCAAAGAGTTTCCAAGAAACTGGTAATAACGTTTCATTTGGTGCTCAAATAGGTCGAGCGCAAGTGATATTTTCCAAGATTACAAGTATTCTGGATCTCTCAAGTCATCAACAATTTTCACCGAAAATCAAGGCGATCTTCAAGGCAATTTTCGATCAGCTTTCCCGCCGCTATATATTTAGAGGTGGAGTCATTTACACATGGGACGCTTGCAATGTTTAATCATGGCCGACGTGTCCTTTGCGGCACACTCTTTGCCACCAGTCAAATCTCGTAACGGATGATTCCGGATAATCGAGTGTGCATGAGTCGTATTTGAGATCCGAGATCAACGATTCCCCTTGCATTTTAAGTCCGCAAATCGTTTGTTTGTTTGATGGAACGAGACTAGACTAGTTATCCTTAGTTACTGTATCGACTGCAAAACAAATCACAAACTAGATTAGCTCTCGATAGTCACTTTAGATGTACTCAACCTTCAAGAGAAAGGCAATCTGAAGTAAAATGTCCTGCCAGTGTAAGGACGCTACCACCATTGTAATGGTTGGGATCGAACCATGAACCCCGCGGTCCTTCAAGTTGATCACTGCATTACTGAGTCGGTTTGTTCCACAAGGGAAATAAGCGGTTAAACAATTCAAACGTTTTGGATATGATATAATACATTTTGGTATGTAAACTTGCGCCAATATTTGCGACATACCTTTTATGTGTCGTTGCTCGGGATTAATCTTTCCTCAGAATAATTAATGGATTTTACTCCTTTTTTTTAAAAACTAAGGAAAGTTTGACTTTTTTGAAGCAAAAGTATCTCCAATCAATTTTATTTATATCAGCATTGCTTTCCTTTGCATGTGCATTATTTTGAAAGACATTTGCATTTATTGTTTTACGTTTTATGGCATACTTTATTGTATATATTTTCCAAACAAAAAATATCTTACAAAATTTCGAGTTTCATTGACGCAAACCTTCTTTGGTGCCGTATTTCAATTTGAAATACATACATGTATCGTTTTACCGTTACATTCATTTCAGCAGACCGGGTTTGTGAGTTGTTTCGCTTAAATCCATTTCATTTTGAAAGGCAAATGTTTCAAATATTGTTTGTTAAACTGAAACAAAGCCTCTTGCTGACGAAGTTCGTTGCATATATTTTGTTTGGAAACGTACCTTTTTGGGTTATGCCCCTAAATAGTGACGAATTTCTTTTAAGAACACAGTTAATCATCAAAGCTTTTATCCTCCGAGCGGCGCTTAACTATATCCAATAAAGCTTATATAGTACATCTATTTTTAGACGGCCATCCACCCATGCAGCATATAACCCATTGGATGTTTTTTAGCAGCCAACTTGTTTTAAGAACATGTGCATTCTTTTTTATTACAGATTTTCTTGTTGGTGTTTTCTGTGTTCTTGGCGACGGAATACAGAGTGCTATGTATGGCGAGTGGCACGGAGGAGATGTTTTGTGCAAGCTGATTAGATTTAGTAAAGTTGTGACCATTGTTGCTTCAAACAACGTCCTCATTGGCATGAGTGTCGACAGATTTTTGGCTATAAAATACCCACTTAATATCGTACGAATAGGTTAGTCAAGTTAGAATATATTTACTTTATAACATTTTAAGGATACTTACCAATGACTTTTAAAAACAATTTATTTATTTTTTAAATGAGAAAACTCTTTAAGAGAAGTATATCCTTATTTTCTTCTTTTTTAAAAATATTTATTCATTTCTCTTAAGGATTATTTTAAATAGTTGAACTGTTATCAAAAATAGTAGTTAATTGTTATCTTCCAGACATGTGTCGTTCAGTTACTGATTTTGAATTGATTTGCTAATTGTTGTCTTCCAAGCGCTTGTCGATTTATTATGCTTCGATAATCGATTCGGAAATTATTTGAAATGATTTTTGTGATTTTCCAGGCGCTTGCAGGTTTCTAGACAAAGGGATGGTGTTTGGAGCTTGGTTCCTCAGTCTAGTAGCTGCCAGTTTGTACATTCCATACAGTAAAGGTGCAAACCCTGACCTATCTTCCACAAGCTTTTTTTTACGAAAAGGGTATTGTGAACTTGACTTCCCACCAGAATGGAGAAAGGTAAATATTATGTGTTTGTTTTGAGTGGGTATGGAATACATCTTAACAAAAAAAAAAGTGATACAATTTCAATATGTTCACGAGCGCGAAGTTCAGATAATTTATTATCATGTACCTTTTTCAGAGGATCTCCCATATTTTTACAATGGTTCTTTCCGAACAAACAGATCGTCTGCTACCATTCATTCCTATGTCAAAACTGACGTGATTCGAACATACGACTCTGCGTAGAGTTAGGTTATCTACCCTGACACTTTACCTCCTTTCTACGATCAGTGTTTAAAGTTGTCTAACCCTAGCTTACAGTCAACTCAATATAGATCAGTCACTTTGGCGAGTATTGCTATAGGTACTAAGCGATTACCCTGAGTATCTATTTACAACAGTGAAAATCATAAAGAAACAATATGTTTAGTTTATAGTTTATACTAATTTAGTTTAGCTCGATTGAGAAGAAAGCTTTGAGCTTATCGAGTCACTCTCGAGTCCGCTTCCTGGAAAAACCAGTACTGGTGTCATATGAGGAGGTACGGTCGTGACTTTGGTGGGGCTCGAACCCGCAACCTCCGGGATGAGCGGTAGACACCTAAACCTCTACACCACCGCTCCCCTTAATGTTTATACCATACCCGTAATAAAAAATCCTAGATACAAATGCCATTCACACTACATAAAGTCTATGAATACATTTGTATTTCAATTCTCTCCTCTAAATCAGAATAAACTTAAAACTATCTACGCGAAAAAAAAAAAAAAATAAAAAAAAATAACGCTCACTAGAATGACTAACTGTTCGTTGAAAAGAAACTTTATACAATAATTGATTTATTGTTTACAGCCCTATATAATAACAGTGTCGCTGGTCGTCTATATCTTGCCTACGATTGGAATCACCGTGTGCTATGTCGGTATATGTGTGATTGTATGGAGGAAATGGAGGTCCAGCCGTAAACTGTCAGAAATAAACACCAACGCCAGCAATGGTAATGTTTAATAAATCAAATCTAAAGGTTGTCAAAAAGTTTTTCATTGAAAAATCTGTCGTGTTTTTACTACAACAAATATGGTAGTAAATTTCTTTTTAGAAAATAGTAACAAAGGGGGTTGTTCGAAAACTTTATATTATTTTAAATAAATATCTTTAATTATATAACATGCCATTATTAATCCCCTACCGGTTTTATCGGACGGGACTAAAGGTTAACCCTCTGTTCGTCTGTCTCTCCGTCCGGTGTACGGGATCCGGTGTCCGTCTAAAAAATCTAGATTTTGCGATATCTCAAAAATAGTAAATTAATTGTTTTTGTTTGAGGCACAACTAAGTAAATATGTAATGGAATTTATTCAAACTGCATACAAAGACAGGGGGGTATTTAGAGAAAGTGTGCAGCCCAAGATCTATTCATTTGCCTTTCCTTGTTCTGAATTATCTCCCTTTTCTCTCCAGAGTACTGATGAGAACATATATTCAAACTGCGTACAAAAATAGAATATACATGTATTGAGTCGATATCAAAGAACCGTAACTGTTCCTTGCCAACATTCTGAATTATTCCCCTTTAGTTATTTCAAGATGTGTCTTCCTGTAGACAAATACTTTCATGACTTTAAAGGGAACTGTAACTGGTCAGACAACATCTTGTCTGTACATATCAAAACATTGATATTGCATGTTAAACACTTCTCGAATAGATATAAAAAGACGAAAATTTCAACTAACTAGACACCATGAGAAATTTATTTCCTGTGCAGGCGCCGTGAAGATGAATCAGTACTAATAGAGAGATCCACAACTTACCAATGCAGATTGTATCAAAATATCAGTTTTGTTTTTTAATGACCTTGCACACGAATGACAAAACATTAACACAGAAACAACTTTCTTAATTTACATTCCAAGTTTATAAAGAGCACAAAATCACTTCAGTTTTGATCCCATACGATACAATCAAAGCCATTCGTTAATTTGAAAAAATCACAGATTAAATGTTATATTTACAGACCGGTTGCAGGGTGACAAATCTCCAAATAAAGGTTTACTTCCAAAGGCAAAGGTGAAGAGCATCAAGATGACTCTGGTTGTATGTCTTGGTATGTACAGTTAAACAACAGTAAATGAAGAGTGATTTGCACGTTCTCCTCGGACTTTATCGTTGTACTCAAGAGCAGACACGATTCAATGAACGTTGTGTACCTATAAACACCCTGTTAATTTGTAAACGATACAACCATCTAAATGTGAGCACAGTGTACGAAAACCATCGCTTATTTTTCATTAATGCCTATATTTAGAAACCTTCCTAGACTCGACCTCCACCAAAGACGGGTCCGTTACCTGCCGTCCATTCGTCAGCTGACTTTTTAAGTTAATTAGTTTTTGTTGATTTATTGCTTTAAATATTCACTAGCCAGTGTCAGATCTGTCGGTCCCTACCTTAGCCGGGGTTGAGTCGAGGAACATTTCGAGGAACATTTATGAACATAGCCATAAATGTCAAAAGAGGGGTTAGGATTTTAGAAAACTATAATTACAAATGTATTTTTTCTCAAGTTGTCTATGATGTTTAAGTGGCCATCTATGATGTACATGTATATAGGCGACCAATTACGGCTTCAGAATAGAATGCATGGATGTTCAGACGGATCTGGGCCAATTTTTGTGCCGGCCTATGCCAAGCGATGGTTTTCGCGCATGCAGCGTGGGGTTTCTGAGAAACAGAATCATCCAACACTACTGTAACACTTAAGAATCCGAGCTGAAATAGCTTATTCCTTATTAATAATACAATAATATTTATCATGACTAATGTTATAAAAACCCTATTAACGTTATTAACAAAAGAAACAAAAGGAAACGAAAGAAAAAGACTGTATAGTATAACCTCTCTGGCACCACTTTACTTGTGATAACAACTCGGTTACTTTTCACCTTATGCCCCCCCCCCCCCCACCCCCACCGATAGTTATGTTATCATCAAATAATAAACATGTTTTTTTTTTTTCAGCGTTCTTCATCTGCTGGACACCGTACTTCGTGACAATATTAAAGAGTAGCTATAGTTCCATGGACCCTAGGTATTTCATCATACTCGGAAGCCTTTATCCCCTAAACAGTGCCTGCAACCCACTGATCTTCATTTTGTTTAACCTGAGGCTATTCTCCTGTCGCGAGAAAGAGCAACCAAGAGCTTCGTATGAAGGTATTAGTACGCAAGTGACATCCACGTGACTAGAGACGTTTCTCTGCGCAGTCGCAGAGAAGCTGCGCATGCGCATTATGAATTCGCCTGATTCAAGAAACAGAAAAGACTACATTCAGCAGTAGTAAATATTGCAAACACTTCATCAAAACGCCAGAGAAAATATAAATTGTTTCTGCAAAGAACATTGCATTTTTTTTTAATCGTGAAACTCTTAGGATTTGCGCTGCAGTCGAGTAATGATATATTGCAGACATGTAGTGCAGTGTCACGTTGCAATTATATAGTGCTATGACATCTTGCAATTATATAGTGATATGACATCTTGCAATCACGCAGTATGACACGTTAGAGATCATATAGTGCAATGCTACATTACAACATTATAGAGCTATGGCAACTTGCAAATTTATACTGCAATGAAACGTTACAACCATATAGTGCTATGGCATCTTGCAATCATATAGTGCTATGACATCTTGCAATCGCGCAGTATGACACGTTAGATATCATATAGTGCAATGACATGTTTCAACCAGATAGTGATATGGCATCTCGCAATTATATAGTGTTTGACATCTTGTAATCACGCAGTATGACACGTTAGAGATCATATAGTGCAATGACACGTTTCAACCATATAATGCTATGGCATCTTGCAATTACAGAGTGCTTTGACATTTTGCAATTATATAGTGCTATGACATCTTGCAATCACGCAGTATAACACGTTAGAGACCATATAGTGCAATGCTACGTTACAACCATATAGTGCTATGGCATCTCGCAATTATATAGTGTTTGACATCTTGCAATCACGCAGTAAAATGACACAATACACGCAAGCATTAACTAGTAGAGCAAAGTCTGAGGCACCGGAAGCTTACTAAATCTTCCGCTTGTCATGTATGTTTCCTACTCACCATCTGACCAGTCTCCTGATAGTTTTATCGTTATTGAGTTTTGGATTTCCTATCAGATGGTTGGTCAGATTGGCTTGCTTTTCTCTTTATTAATTGACATAAAATGCAAGATAAGCAACTATGATCCTACTTGGCACAGAGCCAACTTTTATACCGCTCCAAAGATGCTTCCTATAACATAGTTAAGAAAAACTCATGCAGGAAAAAGTCACAATCTCGACTACGAGATATACACTGATGTGCAATGAAAAACAAATTAAATATGTACGTTCATGAGTACCGAGAAAGATGCTAGTTGTCCTTTGCTAGAAATAAGAGCTTTGTTATGTCAATGCATCCTAGTATGTCGAGGCTCCGTGATTGTAAGATTTTTTTATGCTCTAGTTTGAGCATGACATGTTTTTCATTTGCAGCTTTGTACTTATGAAAAATAAAATAGAAGCAATTTTGAACGTCAATTAAATTTTTTATAGAAAGTACTGTGGGCATATTTTTTAATATCGTATTGCATGGAAACAATTTTATAATCATGGGGCCTGAAATGTTCCCTGAATTAAGTTTAGAAGATCACAGCGTTGGTAACCTGTCGTTTTGGCTCTGTTATCGAACATTACTGTATTTACAATTCATTGCTTTTTGTGAATGCAGAAAACATGCGAACCAATGAGCTGGAAATAAACTCTTACATTTGTTCAATTATAAAACATTATTGTATTAACAACTGGTAAGTCTTAGTGAATGAAGAAAAGAGGCGAATCAAAGGATCTGAAGAACATATATTTTCTCATCCAATAAGTACACAAATGACACTTTCTGTTAGATATGTTTGTTCTTTTTGAAATATGTTAATTTTCTATCTGAGATACATTAAAATTGAGTTTGAGATACTTCAAGATTCTTACAGACAAATTATATGTTTGTTATACTTCAAGTGTCTAACAGACAAGTAGTATGTTTGTTATACTTTAAGATTCTAACAGACAAATAGTTTGTTTTACTTCAAGTTTCTAACAGACAAATAGTAATGTTTGATATACTTCAAGTTTCTAACAGACAAACAGTATGTTTGTTATACTTCAAGATTCTTACAGACAAATGATATGTCTGTTATACTTCAAGTTTCTAACAGACAATAGGTATGTTTGTTATACTTCAAGATTCTAACAGACAAATGATATGTGTGTTATACTTCAAGATGCTAACGGACAAATGATATGCACACGAGTTATCCTTTTCGCTTTCAGACGCCTTCTGTATCTACGTAGTGATGCCCTTTCGATATGGCACGGAAGAAAATACAATGTTATCGAACATAAGTTCGGCAAATTTATTAGATCCCAGATGAGTGTTAGGAGATCTTATGCCAGCATTAAACCTGCCTCTCCTAGATTTCTAAATTCAACTCTTCCATATTTTAGTTTGGATAGAACCATTATTTGTCAAGAGGAATGCTCAGTGAAAATTTACCGCCTGAAAAGCGAACCGTGCAGATCCACACAATCAGAATGCACAGATTTGCAGACTGATCATGATCTGCACTGGTTTCGGAGACAGAATGACATACTGCCAGCAGGGTAAGGGTTAGACTCACCGGCTAAGAGCTAGTAGTGTACAAACTTGTTCATGACTTTACTGTAATGTTTACTGTTATCATGGATACACTTTAATCTAAAAATACTCCAGCGATACGAGCCTTACCGTTTTAAAAACCAAACGTTGCAGGCACTGCAAACCAAACTGATCTCACAGTTCCTGGCGTGCATAAATACCTTTACACGCATGCGCACAATACTTTGTCCATACTCCAAATGCCAGAAGGTGATTCATGCCCTAACCAATACGCATTGATTCAATGTTTTATGTCTTTAAGCCCTTAAGGGGGTATGATTTGTTAATAAATCTCAGCAAAGTTATGCGCTTTGATAAATTGAATTGTGCATTACTGTGCATGTGTACAAAGTTATGTAACAATGCACTAAATCCAATCTGATGACCTTTGACACTTCAATTTGACCTTGACTTTGCAATTAGTCAGAATTATCTTCGTCTTCATAAAAGTGTAGAACTAGGCCATGTTATCTCTGCAGATCGAGAACCATTCGCTATTTGACATCTTTACATAATTAAACCCACTTTGTTAGACCTTTGTCGCCAATATGGGCCCAAATCAACTTGCACCAGCCCAATCTGAAATTTTAGTTATCACTTGGTCAATGAAATTAAGACACGACTTTAAAGACAGTTCTCATCACAAACGTAGACGTTCACACAGTGAGGCTCAAATGTTATCACTATCAGCACAAAGGTGATAATAGAGTAGCTGGGACCCCAAACAGTGCATTTTAGTTAAAAATAGCCTAGTGACTGACTAAATGTCATACTTTATGACATATAATCACTTGGCTATTTTTAACAAAAATGCACTGTTTGGGCCCCAGCTACGCTACTATCACCTGTGCATCAGCATCAGTTATTCATCTATGCTAAATACTGTTCATCACACAAGAATCATTTTAGACACATTTGTCTGGAAGTAGTTAGTTCTCTGTGAGTATATACAATGCGTCATCGATGTTGAGGGGGGGGGGGG
>JAUMHA010285251.1:0-14855 GCA_032359765.1 Saxidomus gigantea | reverse complement strand
TTGTAATTGTGGATTTAGACAAGAACATTTTTAAAGCCTTTCCTATGTGAGTTTAATAAATGCTAGTGACCCACAGGTGATGTCAATTTTGGCGATGTCAATTTTAACCCCAAGATAATAATGTGAAAAGTCTTGATAGAGCTCACTAGACAATGGCAGCCACTAAATATCTGAGCTCTGGGTCTTGCGGTTATGGAGAAGTAAAGATCTTTAAAGTATTTCCGATTTGTTGCCATAACAACCACAGTTCTGCGCGGAAATGAATTCTTTGACCAACTTTGAAAGGGGACGTGCAAGGAATATTTCTTTCAAATTGAAACTGATCGAGTGATTTAGAAGAAGACTTTTTTGAAGAAATTGTTGACGGACAGACGGATATGCAACGACAGACATCAGGCGATCACTTCATCTCATCTCGAGCACGGAGCGCTCAGGTCAGCTACAAATATAAATGTGTTTATTTTCATGCGAATACAATGTATTTGATAAACAGATAAAAAATTATCGAAAATAATCCAATTTAGGAACGTTTACAGTCTAAATGCTTCGAAAATGTTTATATGCTTACCACCGGTACAGATGCTTCCCATTCTGCTTCTGCTGCAATCTTCTACATAAAACTTAAAACCATGATCATACGATGAAGCGATGCAGCCAGTAGCATTCAGCGGTATACCGTGATCTTTCAGTTCTTGCAAATTGGCTATATAAAAAGAAAACCATCAGTGATATTGTCTTACTTACTTTAATGTGGTAAAAAACACAAAGATTGTAAAAGTTGATTCAGTGTATTATTGAATAATGCATTGCATTAAACAGGCAATACAAATGTATACGCAATGATAGACGTGCTTCTGAGTCGTCTATCAAAGGAAAATATTTAAGCAACTTTGCATGCTCGTTTACAGATGAACAAGTAGTTTACTGACAAAAGACATCAACAGTAACTAATTCACTTCCTTAAATCAATTTTACAGAATTAAAAGTCATTGCAGATATGCAAAAAACGCGTACTTCTGAAGATTGTTTCACATAAAAGCGTGCAGGTTTTATTTGTAATCATTTGAGTGCTTTGTGCATTGTGCATCACGTTAAAATCTGAAACACAATTCTGACTTTTCCTAGGGATTAATTTTCTCCATTTACTCATTTAAAGTTACCTTTCTCATAAACTGACCAGTATCCGTTAGAAACATCACCGCATGCTACTTGTTCATTCATGTCACATGGTCTGCACTCAGACGGTCGTGCACGCTTCGATGTCTTTGAATTACAACTGCAAAGGTTGCCCTGGATATAGACTAACAACATGAACTGAGCTCTGAATAAATCCTGTTCACATCGTCAGTTTACTTTCCCTGTGTATAGCTATATAATTGTCTGCGGTATGTAAGGTTTTTATCTAAGGTATCACAAATTTAAAGTCCCACAAGCGCTTTGGATGTAAAATTACGTGTAGCTCTTATTTAACCAAGAACGATATCTAACCTGCGAACTTATCTTTTATTTATTCGAAACAGAGTTCTAACATTGCCTTTTTAAATGGTATATACACAATGTACATGCTATATATTTAGCGCATTATTGTTTAAATGATATTGGAAGAAATAAGAGACACTGTATGACAAAGATTATACACACAAATATGAAAGAAATGTTTACGGGGCAACATTTTTGTTAGATGATGCACACTTTGCAAAGTTTAGGACTCATTCATTTCTTTAACACGAGGTGGTAGACTGGTTTTGGTTTTACCAAAAATACTGAAAATATAAACCCGTGTGCCTATACATACAGAGTTAGCTGACCCATATGTCTGTACATGTAGCGATAACGGCGCTCAGTGACTTTGGGCGTCTGGATTTGATGCGTCTTTGACAAATTCTACACTATCAACAAATTTCTCTTTTCCCATTCCCGAATGAACATACCGAAAATTTACTTAATTTTGAGCGAACTTTCATGTAAGCCTGTATTTTACTTGACAGTCATACTATAAAATTAAAAGTTCCGATTTTTATTTATGTTCAGTTGTTCCCGAAGCTAGCAACATAGTCAAAGCATTGAACACTTAAGACCATGAGGCTGCAGATAAAATAAAAGGTTTGTTTCAGAGTAAAGAAACCATTGTCAGTTGAAAAGTAAAAGAAATGAACAAGTGAACTGCTTAATTCAGCTCTACCCTGAGTGTTGCTAAAGGGTAACAGACTGTAGCCCGGTCCATCTCTGACATAATTAACAGTAATAGTTCTTGGATGAAACAATAACCCTATGTTCTATGCATAAAGTACAACTTTTGAAATGTACGTTGCGTATCAAATTAGGACGAGCAATAAACATTGTGTTTAAAAAAGTAATTGCATTGTACTTTATAAAATGTATTTAAAAAGGGTATCGCAGACCCATTTATTTTTTAAAGGATCTAGCCTTTTTTTCAGAAATATGCAATAACAGCAACGTATTTCCTCTTTAAGTATGTCCAAAGAAGTACTACATTGTAATGTGTATGCACCTTTACCTTTTTTTCTGGATATTTTAAACACAAGAGTGTAATTTTTGTAGTGTTTAGACACATACCTGTAGTGCAATAGTTGAAGTCAATTCCCCACAAGCTTCAAAACATGTGTCTGGTAAATTGTTTGTTTGATTCAAAACTCTTGTAGAGTTAACCATCTCCTTCTTACAGCCTGAGAAGAAAAGTTGTTTGTTTATATAAAGACCACGAACATATAAATAAAAATACTGTTGACTTTACCCAAACTTAATTTTTCTCAATTAACGATCCACAAATAAGTGATGCCGGGTAACCACTTGTTTTCTTGCTATCATCTTTTAGAGATTTACCTGGAGAAAAATACGTAAGAGACACAAGTAGTAAATACTAAAATGATATGAAGGAAAATCATTATTTTGTCTGTTGAATGACAAACCTTAAACGGTCAAAACTGAATTTCTGGTTGAGCATTTCGGAAAATATGAAGTCAATATATGGCATAACATATTTCTGGTATATTTTTTCATAGGACAAAGTGCTTTCAAGTGATGCCAATGTTTTACATAATTTAATTGCAGAATTAAGATTTAACTCATTTGTTGGTCAGTTACCTACTATAATTAGTACTATAAATATCAATGTTAACATTACAAAAAAGTATCACAAAATTTAATGAAAATACTTTTAAGTTTAATACTATTTTATTGTTCTATGTACAAATACACTTATAACATTTAAACAGATGCATATTAATGAAAATACTCAAACCTTTCGCCCATATCCAAAGTGGTTCGCATGCTGCAATGGAAAAAGAAAATATATCAAACAAAATAGAAGATGCATTCAAATCTACATATCTTAATATATAACTGGTACAGTGCCGCTACAGTTTCTCCTTCTTTTAATTTGAATCTATGATAAAATGCTATACGACCATCTATTTATTTTGTCTTAGTTAACTGTTGAGAAACAACGTCTATGTTATTCAGAAAAAGTATACATACCACAGCCTTTGATCTGTACTGTCATAAATATTGTTGTGTGAGAGATGATAAGAAAGCAGACTTTTCCCAAAAAGGAAAGATATTCCATTTATTTTCTGATAATAACTACACATTAATCACCGAATGCATCGCGTTAGAACCTGAAAAAAGTAACTGAACTTACTAAGCTGTAGATATATTGCCTAATGCCTTTTAAATAGTCTTAAATGTCCTTCAAACAATAACAAAGTAATTTTGGTTCACTTTTCGTGTGTCAGGTTTAGTTCATTTAATTTGATGTATGCCTGTCACTGTTTTAAATCTCACCAGCCGTAGAGCTGGCAGTTTGGACTCCTTGCGAAACCACCAAAAACAGTAAATATATTTGAAGAAATTCACTGGTTTAATTAAACTTCTTAAAACCCTTACCATCTGTCCCTGATTGCAGTGACCGGGAAAAGTTGATGCAATATATCTGTACATCAGTTAGCATATCACTGCCTATGAAGGACAAACATTAGTATACTCTTATCTTTTAGTATTACTTTATGTTTCTTCATTACCACTTCCGTACAGATCTTCAAATTCTATACAGATAATATACCAATAGTTTTAATGAATCTGTATTCAAGTATATTTGTTACTATCTAACTCGAAGATCTTGTATCTTATTATTAAGTTATTGAGGTCAGCAAAACCTAATTCAACTGATTTCTTTTGTCTTTTGTGTACATTATTCAATAATGGAAATAGCTCTATAACAAGTTGTCAAATATTTAGAGAAAACTTTACAAGCAAACTATCAGCGTAACTACAATAAACAAGACGATGCATAAAATATGAAATACACTCTACATGTATACAACATATATTTATCGTTATCAACATGTAATATACAATCAAATCAGTGGCCTACAAATATTCGTAAATCAGTTAAACTCAACGTTAGGTGATCTCCCTTGGTAATGACGGTCATAGTTCATAGTTCGACTTTTGGTAGTTTATTTCTTGGTGACAAGTTTGAGTTCGCCATTCGCGGATTTAATATTTTGGATACAAGATAGTGGAAAATGTGACTTTTGTTCTTTTGCAGGACCAAACAATTCGATCTCGGACTCAATTCTGGACTCCTTGCAATGAAACAAAGTGGAAGGGTAGCGCTGCAACACCGCCATCTACCGAAAGACAGTCAAAGAAGCATAAAACTTAAGTCTTTCGTCCGCAAAAATTAATATCACAATAATAATATTCTGTTGAAGATAACGGACTAAGAAACAGGAAAAAGGAAGGCTAATACATAATTGGTTAATTGAAAATAAGGCTCGTGTCGCCCTTTCGTGACGGGAAACGCATTGTTTTGATGTTATGGAGTTCTTAATTGCTGGTTATCTTGGGTTTCAGAAAAAAATGAATTCGAAAAAAGGAAAAGTGGGACTGAATATAAAATAAACGAGTGAATATTGTTATTAAAACAACAACAACCCAGAACACTTTTATCGATATGTTGTGTGACCGTCTTTCGCGTATTTATTTTTTCAGATAAGAACTAAAATAATAAATAGATAAATAAATAAATAAATAATAAAAAAAAAATTCAACTGTTACAAAACTGTGAAGATTACTCACAATGATAAAATATTACGAGACAATGTCTTTACATGGTAAGCTAAAATGCTCACTTACCTCACACTGCCTATCAACATTTCCGCTAATTTCTAAACATATTAAATTGAATTGGTACTATAGACTACTACTATTACTTAACGAAACATTTATTCCGGCAGCTACACGTACAAGTCTGATATTTATCAAATCAGTGTTCACAAACTGATAAACTAACTATGGACAAGGATTTTCTCATCAGCCGGTGAATGATATTAAATTTTATCAGAAGTTTAATATGAAGTTGTTGACAAACCAAGATTGTTACATGTACTTAAAAATATTGACAGGCGTTATTAATAGTCAAACGAAACAACGTTTGGTATGTATGTATATTAGGGATTTATCGTTTTACCGGTTTCCCATATGACCAACGCTCCCAGAAGACGCACGACACCAGCAAATCCAGCATTCTGAATAAAATAACTATACATGTACTAACAAGAACTATCTTTTAAAAAATGGTCGGCGCAATTTTGAGTATATTAAAGCAATTGATAGCTAGATTTTATAGTGAACAATCCTGTCAAGTTTATTTTTTATTCAGTCAGAAGGCGCCAAATGTTCCTGGGTGAGAAAATATTTGTATTCTGACAGGGTCGCGGACCAAAGGCCCTTTGCTTACATGGTTGCAAAAGCGAGAGCTCTCCCGACGGAGGTAACTGGCCACTTACACATTATCACCACAATTGTGATTAAGTCTGTACCGAGACATGTACATCAGAAAAACAAACTTACAAATCCTTGTTTTGTATCAAATATGTTACTAGAAAAAAAGACCGCTATTCACTGGTGGAGAAAGTATATTTACTCTACACTTATAATTAACATTAGTTTGGCGGAAGCACCATATAATGTTGATAGATATGAACTATTTACGTTCTAAAATTGCAAAGCCATTTAAAGTCCCCGGATCTTTTTGAATTTACTGATATTGTAAAATAAATTAAATGATAGGATAATGGTAGAACCATGTTCTATTCACTCTAAAAACAAAGTTAACATATTCATTTCTTTTGTATTCAAGTCACCTTTTCAAGAAAAAGAGTTGCCAGGAAGCCTTTTTAATTTTTGCAGTATCATTGAAAAAATACTGCTCTATATTTCTAACAAAAAGTAAAGTTATGAATGTTTTTGGTACACATAAAGAACATTTCCGCGGGTAAGACATCGTTCTTGGTAAAATAAGAGCTTCTTGTCAATGTGGTCCTGAGACTTTAAGAAAGACTGAAAATGCAAGAGTATTTGCCCTTTTTCATTTGGTATTATCCAGTTAAAAGGTGCCCAACAGAGTAAATTTCTCAATTCAAAAAAATGTTGTCATTTCAATGGCGGATGAAAAGTAACCAACTTCCGGTCTAAACTTTATTACATCGGACAAACGTCCGGATTAGTGATATGTCGATAAGTTACCGATATTTGCACTGTAAATTGTTGCGATGGAGAATATACGGGGAAAACAGATATTTACTAGAAAATCGTTTTACCTGGTACAAAATCAAAAGTACAAATGTACTTCTTTTAAATGAAATTGAAATCTAATTGGGATCATTACTTTTACAATAAGCGACGTTGGTGTTTTAGAAATTAAAGGCGTTTCATTTGTTAGCAATATTAATCCCTACTTTATCTGATAATAGTAACTACTATCATGTCTAGCTAAATAAAAGCACGGCAGTTTTTAACTTTGTATAAAAGGAGGAAGTGTCCAGGGCGGATCCAGGAGTTGGTCCTGGGGGGGAGGGGGGGGGCGTAACTGTTTTTCCATTTTTGGTTCTGCTCAAGCCTTATAAGACGGCAGTTATGACTGAGTTTTATTCTCTGTTTTTAAGTAATCGAACACTAAATAGCGGTGGAGCGAGCGAGTGTATAATTAACATGTATAATTGAATGGCAATGAACAATGTCAGGGTCGTAGCCAGAGGTTAAAAAATAGGGAGGCACTTTCTAGGGGGGGTTCGGGGGCATGGTCCGCCGAAAAAAAAAATTTCGAGGGTGCCATTTCGTGCATTTTCCTGCATTTCAAACGTGTTTTTGATACTTTTAAGATACTGATTTCGGAAACAGAAAATATAAATTAATACTCAGATATTTATGTAAGGTTGGGGAATTTTAGGGGGGCGCGCGCCGGGTGCGCCCCCACCGCCTGGATCCGCTAGTGAACGCTCTTATAACAAATTTTGCGCACTTTCTCGGGAGATTATTTATTAAGTAAGTAAGTTTGTCAGCATTGTTTAAATAATCAATACTTGTGAGAATATTACCAAATAAAAAATTCCTGTATGTACCAATTATATCATAGTCACTTAAAGACTAAAATAGAGACATCTAAACAACATAGAAACCCAGTCGGTTACCGCAAGCGTTTGTTCTTTTGGTCACTTAATTACTGCACCTAAACGTTCCGATATATATTATATAAATATACAATTATATAATCAACAACGTCTGGTGAGTCATTTCTGTACTTTAATTGTTTAATTGTACTTAAAAAACCCGTAAAAAAACGAATAGAAAGTGGCAATTGTATCGGTTGTTTATGTTTTGTTTTAGCACAGCAGGAACCTAAGTAGATTATGCATATAGTTGAATGACAGAGGACATATTTTTTTTTTTATAGATTTACATTAAATTCTGAATGCAAATATGAACAAGACCTTTCCCTGGCTATTTAATGGAATACCAAATCTCCAATCCTATACGATGCGCACAATGGTTAAAAATAGAGTACACTGATAAAAAAAAAAAGATTACTAATCACACAAAGCATAATCTCTTTTGCGCATTCACCCAGAGACGATTTTTGATAACAATAAAGTTGATTTATCGTAAAAACAGAAATTTGATTCCCATTTTATTCTTCCTTCCTGTCAGTCCTTATTCCTCTGAGTACATTTCAATAATATATATTGCTTCAATGTTGACAGATATGTAAAAAGTAAAAAAAAACACGTCACAGGTATATATAACTTGCCATATGTAAATAGGAAGTACATCTACCCGTCAATTCGTCGAATAAGGAAAGTATTTGGAACCAAGTGTGTATATATATTATATCATTTTGCAAAGTCAGTCAAGGTTGAATTTATGACTAACAATGCATGGGTGCGAATATTTCTATATTGAATGCTGTTGTTGTGTGAGTTTAATGTCCGCTTTAACCATATTTCGGTAATTTCAACAGACCTGCAGTTTACCTAACGGGAACCAGTATCTACTAGTTCCCATTCATGTGTAAGAATTTCTAACATAAAGAAATATGGTCGGTACCATACCCCTCAACTATTGAGAAGTAACAGTGATTTCAAGTAGCGGACGTTTTTCATATTGAAATGACCTATTTTCATGTTGATGATTTTTGTGTGTCAGAAAAACAAATAAAAAGTTATATTGTTTGTGTTGAGTGATAAAATCTTTATTTCTTGGAATATTTGTGTTTACATTTTTATTAACGAAAGTGCAGATTTACTTTCATACCTCTGACCTTCGAAGTTCAATTACTGATAAGAGCACCTTGTTTACCAGTACGAATACTGCTGCTGATTAATTTATATGCATGATATATCGGTATGCGCACGTGCCACTGATCATCTAGCCGATAATGTTATCGGCTTATGATATTAGTATAATATACGCTATGGATTCTTTCGGGACGCAACGGTTTAATTGATCATGAATAAATAATTGTTTTGAACCCGGCGAACTTTATTCCGGAGGGAAGAAGACATCGAGTGTTGACCGCAAAACTCTGTTTCTTAGCAAAGATGTGTATCAGCCCTCGAGTCGAAGAGGAGTTCTTTGATATACTGTTAATTGAGTACATGTATATAAAACACCATATCATCCCACTGAGCACTGGTCACTTATTCGTTACATTATCAATAATTTAAATCAGAGACATTCAGTTTAAAGGATTTTAAAGTCTAAACTGTATTTAAAATGTGTGACAACTTAACCCGTACGCCTCTTCTACATTTAGATTGTTTATAGTCCCGCCCGACCCGGGTGAACTTTCCAAGACCCCGGTATGACTCCCGTGCATATGGTACCTAACTTTTTTTTTAAATAGGGGGTTTTGTTTTACATGACTGCAATACCTAGTCATTTTTTGTCAAAATATTATGTTTATTTAGAAAAAAATGTGTGAAATACCACTAGCCGAGCGTACAGACCAGACAGGGGTTGACTGTGAACCAACTTGGCCTCGTGGCTTCTTTATTTGGTGTTATATAACCCATACGCAAATAACCGGTGAGTTTGAATATACTGTATCATCAGGTATTTTGGATCACCGAGCAACTTGCAGTCTACAATTTTATTGTACTTTTAAATTATGTTTATTATCACATTAAACTAGAATTCCGAAGTGTTGAACATTTGTCTTCATAATTTAAGCCATTTTTGATAATAAATATGGAAATTTGTACCAAATGAAATGACAGCAAATATTTTGTATATAAGCCATTACTTTTATATAGAGACTGGGCACGAAATTGCGGACGGATCGATGCAAGGACGTTGCTATTACTAATTAGGCATCAAAATATTACCTTTGAAAATAAACAAAATGCTTGCAACACAATGGCACACTAACCGTTAGATAACACTATTTAATTTATGTTAATTAATGAAACACTACATGTTCTCTCAGTGAAATACAGTGCCAAATATAGTGCCAAATATAGTGCAATGATATAGACATCATGTTAGTTACAACTTATTCACGTGACACCGTGATGACACATGAAATTTGACTTAATTCCTTTAGTTTTTGTGATATCGGTCGTGGTGATATAAGTTCCCAATGCTAAAAATTGTTTTTTAAGTGGATATGAAATGGAATCATGTAACAGTCAATCTGTTATAAAAAAAATAAAAGTGTCGACATTTTGTGAAGAATTTAAGGGTTTCTTACCAATAGTATGTTTGAATTGAATTCTTTTTTTGCAATTTTCATTTTTTAAATCCTAAAGCTCAAAGTATCAAATATATTATTTTCCGCACATTTATTCATATTTTTTCCCCTTAACCTCATTTTTTTTAATGACTGATCTTTTCACACTTAAGAGTAGGAAGTTTATTAACCAGGATACAGGTCTTAAAATCTCAGTGAAATGCAAATCGTCTTGAAAACCTACCATAAACATCCCTATAATGTATATAAAATTACACGGTTTTGGTACCCTTCGCACGTGCTGGTAACCGATACCCGGGATGAAAATGTTAAAAAAAAAAATTGATTAAAATGTTTGTACAAATAAAAGGGGGAAGTTTTGTCTTTTTGCTGAGTGATCTCCCAGCCAAGAGCCCAAGCCCTTAGAGGTAACACCCGTGCTATAGTAACCATCCCTTTGTCTGTCCGTTCGTCTGTCTGCTATGAAAATTAGAAAAATATGAAAAAATGATGTGTTCAAGGGCAGATAATCTAAAATCAAGGCCGGTTATTTCAGATTTCTAACTTGATTTTCAGTCAAAATGCCTTTGAAGAAATTACATGAAAGGGAACATTTTGCCCTATATACATAAAAGAAACTGTAGCAAGCGTCCCTAATGCATACACAATTGCATCTAATATGAAATTATCACCCGACTATGACAGACCTCAATACAATCATTTGAAATAAAGTAAATCATTTTTTAACATATATGTTTTAAGAAACGATATTCTCATATGGAAAATTTGTTTAATGTTATTTATGACCGTAGTAAGGTGCATTCTTAATACGAAACTGAACTGAACTGAACTTGGTTTATAAGGTCCAGTCCTGAGCCCTTATAGGGCGTTTTTTACCTATCCCAGTATTTCTCCCATAATGCTGCTAAACTGTGAATTAACTGGTCTGAGAGACATTCTTTTGCAGGTGGTGCTACCCTCCTAATTCCCAAACTAATTGCGTGTGTCAAATCTCGTTGAAATATTATGTATTTTTAATGTTTTTCTTCAAATTTGAGACCCGCTAAAAGGGCGGGTTATAATAATAATAATGATAATAATAATAAAAACGATGATGATGATGATTTTTCTTTTAGATATAAAACATAATTATATTTGCTTTTTGCGTATCTATTTCGAAATGTATCTCTGAGCGATAATCCCCCTTCATACCCCGTCATTTTAAGTAAATTCAACTTCCTGGTCTTTTCTGAGAAGAATTACAAAATACGTATTTATGGTTATCGCTGGAGATAATGCGACCTTTTATCTGTATCTGGGGACTTAGATAAAACACGAAGTCGAAACTAAACGTGATATCTGTTGTGCTCTATTCTCGGTGTAACCTGTAGTCGTATGTCCGATTGCAAGACCTCGCAGAAATGACCGTTGTCAAGGGGAAAAAAACCGTTGAAATTTTGTAACATTATTGAATAACTTTTACTAATTTTTTTCTCTCAAAATAAAGGCACTTTTGCCCCCATTCAAATGCAAAACATGGTTAAAAACGGATAGTCATCTGGTCGAATCTTTGCTGTGTACGGGGCATGCTAAAGAAGTAGGGATCAGTAGTGCATGGCTGTAGAAAATGCAGATGTGTTTGGCAAGATACAGAACGTGCCCCAGTTCCACAGACACCCGGTGTATAGCACTGATACACGGGACCAAGGTTTAAGGGCCCATCCACAATATCCTTAATACTGTTTGCGGAGGAGCGAGGGATCGAACCGACAATCCCTATATTACCCGGACTACCAGTCCTGCACGTTACCACTATCTCGAATCCGCCCCCAGTGATTGCGTATGTTATGTAGGTATGCCTTTTATAGTTATCAGCCTCTTTGCTCTTTTTAAACATGATTTGCTTACTTGGGAGTGTTCTGCGTGAATGCAATTCCTGATCGTTTTAGGACAGTATGAGTGTTGAGTGTTGTGTTTATGTTTTGCTAGTCTGAATTCTGTTTTCTGCTAAGTGCAGGCGAATCCAATTTTCACCTATACATACTTGTTCTTTCCTGTGACGAGTTAATCACTCTGCTTCTTGGAAACTTTGTGTCTGGGTAAAAATTCAAATCGAAACTATATGTAAATCAGTGTTGATAATTAAGATGATAAAGCACCGACCCGTTTAAAAGTGTTACGTGGAAACAGTTCGTGCATAAGATAGCTTATAAATCTACCTGCATGGTAACCTGTATACAATGCGCAGATTATGCCGCGCAGCACTATCTATATAACAATATAACACGGCGTATATAAAACAGTTCCACAGCTGTCGTACCTGAGAAAAATGTGTATTGGATTCTGAAGGTATATATTCATACATAAAGCAATTACACTCTCTCAGAAACACGTTCAAGTAATTATTATTCAAAATGGAGGATTCGGTATTGATCCTCGCTTAGAAAACGATAGAATATTACTACTGTACAAGAAAACTGAGAAATTCGCACAAATATTGGAATCAGTTAGGTATGGATTTTTTCACATGAAGGCTTATTTAGTCTTCTAGATATTATGGAATATAGCAGAGTTGGTTCTATAAGTATGTGTGGTACAAAATAGAGGAATGGTTTCTTATAGATGCGTTGGACAGAAGGTGTTATTTGAAGTATCATAAGGTATTACGACGTAATTATACAGTAATATACTGCGATTTTACTTGATATATTGCCGGGATAATTGTTACTGTAGACTGTAAAATTGATGTATAATAAGCTATTTTAATCATTTCCATTTTTACACGATTGTTGAAAAACAATATTTACGCGTTCAACGAACCATGCCTGTTAAATGATTACAAATTAAGGTAAGTGCTAAGAAAATCCCACCAGAGTCATGGTGGTAGTGTCTGTCTGTCTCTGTCTCTGTCTCTGTCTCTGTCTCTGTCTCTCTCTCTCTTCGAGGTTGAGTCTCGAGAGCGATTATTCTAAGTTGAAAGAATTTTTTTCGTAATCTAGAATAAGTATTGTATAAGTATTGTACCAAATGCAGGCTAATTTCGACCTGGACTATGCTTGTCGCAGAACACTTAGATTACTTTTGGCACAGAATGGCTTTCATATTTTCTGTTTCAATCCAACGTCTTTTACAGTTTTCTTTTAATTGAAATAGATATAGAGACACGAAACATGAAAGAAACATCTCAGTAACAAAGGTTACGCATATTACAAAAATAGAAAAAGCAATTTACTTTATTACATGTGCTTGGGGACTTTATCTTTTTATAACCTGTTGCAATTCAGTTTTAGGGGTTATCAGAAATCTTGATTTAGGGTTTCCGCAAGATATTCAATCTTTCGTCAGAAACGGAATGAGCTTGCGTTGATTCGATATTGATCTTCATTAGATAAACAGAAACAAGAAAGAAAAAAAAAGAAAAAATTTATGTGCAAATAACGGAGTACTTTGTTTTACATAAAGTCTTCCTGATACATTATTATGGAATACAGAGTGACGTGTTTTAAAGTCTATAAATAGAAAACATAAAATAATGAGAAATGTGCAGATAATGGAGTACTTTTTTACATGGAGTCTTCCAGATACTATTATGGAATATAGAAAGACGTGATTTAAGATATCGACCGTGATACAACAAAGTTTTCTTTGGTTTCGAACACACGAAATTAAGGTGATTTCATTGCGCAATAGTTTGAAGTGATTGCGTTCCATTTTCATAACTGTGATGATTATCGTTTTGTTTCATAGCTTTGAGGTGAAAGTACAATAGAGCAAAACTAATCCATAGCAAACTTAACTTGCTCTGTGCAAGGGGGCGGAGCTTAAAACTGTACTCTATCTGAAATAGATCACAGTTTCAATATAGTAGTTAAGTGTAGGAAATTGACTTTGATGCAAATCAGAACTTTTTGCTTGAACAATTACGTCATTACTCGAAGGCTGTACGCCTTCTTGAAATAACGCAACTATTATTGCAAACAGTTCTCTATTTATTGCACAACGGTGTATTTCGGTGCGTTTTATTTGTATTTGTTGTAAAGTTATGTGTAATGTGTAGTGATTGGGGAGATAAAAACACAGCAATATTACACGGTGCACGTGCTAATTGATGAAAAGGGCAACCCCGACCGGGAAAAATGTCTAGTTGTTACTTTGGCAGTATTACATAGTACAGTTCACGGGTGAAGCTTAAACGTTAAAGATACAGGATAAATAAGACTATATTCAATTTGCAGCTTATTTAATTGCCTAAAAATGATCAAAACTTAGATTCTATGAATAATAATAATGAGGATGATGATTATGATGATGATAATTTCGATGATAACTCATGCAGACATGTTACAGTACATTACTATTTAAAACGAATTCAACCATTAGCACACATTTAAAAGATATTCATAAAGAAAAAGACACTGTCAGTCAAAAATATCCATTTTCAAACACACGTTCAGTCATAATACACGCACGTGTTTACATTCATAGCACGCTTCAACGTATTGACCCGAGAACAGAAACAGGATCTATAACTGAGGATTGGTACTAAACCTAGACTTTTAAAAACAAATCTTTGAATTCCAGAGCGTAATCCACCCAACTTTTGTATTTGTGCTTTTTGGACCCACCACCTCGTTCGAGCTGTACGACCCGCATTAATCCACCCGACAACATCGCCACCCTTATTTATATGTTATACCTCAGTTAATCGTGCTCACCTTGGCCGATTTAATATCATAACATTTTGAAAATTGTTTTATAAAAGCTGTCTCTAAAAGCGTGTCAATCAAGTTTTTCTTTTATAAATAGGCCTATCTTGAAAATG
>JAUMHA010285140.1:0-14857 GCA_032359765.1 Saxidomus gigantea | reverse complement strand
TGTTATCAAAATTTCACTAGGGTCATATTTGAACCAGGTATGCTTGTTAAACGTCGATTTTACACCACCGACATCCGGCTAGAAACGAAATGTAAAATGAAAACAATAAAATGATCACAATGCGTGCAATACGTTTTAGTACCATTATGCAAAATTTCATAACAATCGGAGAAAACTCACTTTTTGACGTCGGACAAAGGTCGCATACTACCTTAAAAGGTAAGCCAATATACATGAAATCTTCATTCACTCTAAACAAGGGTACCAATTCAGGCGTTATGTCTGCATTTGATGACGATTCGAAACGGTTTTAAGGAATTTACGCAGAACACTCAGTAAGTTTACCACATATATTATTTTAGAAAAATTTTACATTCAACCTTTGCACTAGTACATATCAGTCTTGTATTCAGTACATATTCTTTCATGATGAAAAAATAAGGGTTTCGGTAAAATGGACTTTTAAAATATACAAATAAGTATTTAACTGAATTGTCCTTTGTATTGGTGCTGCAAAATACAACATACCTTACTTTTACAAATATTTCTGCGTAGGGGGGATCATATGGATATGTATATGTGCGCAGTTTACAAGATGGACAGCCAAAATACGACTAATTTCACCTGATCCGGAAAAAAATATTTGTTTTGAAAATAGAAATATAGATCCCCATTGCTGCATTAGAAATAACTTTACTATGAAGAAAATAATATAACCCGAGAGAATGACATATATAGGTATATTTCATGGACGTCATTTGACACCAAATAATTCGTGAGTTGATGTAAAATTAACGCCATTAGCAACTAGTCTTTAACGTTTATTCGTATAATATTTTACATGATATACGATGAAGATTAACATATATTATAACGGAAATAATACTGCAGCATTCGATTGGATTATGGTTTAATCTTCATAGCTGACTGTGTAGTGAAGGATAACGCGAAAATGTTCCGCCTCTCAAGTGATCCGGATCAACATAATTAAAATGTAGCGGATTGTAATTTTCCATCTCTGTAAACGACTTTGTTTTTGTCGGAAATCACCCTGTCAAGTTCATGCTTAATAATGAAAACCATGACATGCAAACCACGAAAAGTTCCTTTCAGTTTGATTTAGAATAAGCTACGTATAACTACTGTTGTAAAATTAATCATACGCTTCTTACAAAAGACTAAAATTAGCGAGATAAAAGTCTGACTGATATAAAATATACCAACAATTGCTCTGCCTTTGATGAAAAAAGATAGATTTTGACAAAACTGTGATGCAGCTTTCAGCTGTTAAATAAGATAACAAAATAACCAAATTATTTTCTAGTGCCTAGGAAAGGTCATCAGCGTGTATGATGCATGACACCACTACATATATAGGGTCTACAGTACACACATGGTACAGTTTTAATAATACATTGGCGCCTGTTGTTGATAAAACCCATAAACACAGACTGATTTACTTGGAGCCTATTAGCTGTCCAAAGTGGCAGTCATAATTTCAAAAAGGCGTTTGTCATTTTATTTTACTCCTATAACATGAATATTGCCTAAGTTATAACAGTCATATATTTTTTGGTTTAAAACTTGTATTCCTGTTGAATATAGTTAAAATCCGTAACATTCCTTTATTTTGTTATACTAGTGAAAATCTGAAATTCCCCCCTTTTGTCAAGTGCACATGTATCTTTCATTTGCACCTATAAATAAATAAAATTACCCGGTATGACTTAAAACTATGTTGTAATAGTGTTTAAAGCATATTTCTTGACCACTTTAATCAATGACGACACTTGTACTAGTTTTTAAAGGAATCGGACTCGAGAGTGACTCGATAAGCTTCAAGCTTTCTTCACAATTGAGCTAAAATAAATTAGAATAAATTAATGACCGCTTTGAAGGCTAATGTAACCCTACGTATTTGAAAGCAGTTCGTATTGAAACTTAAACATGTAAAGGTAAAATTACGACTATCATAATTATCACCTAGTGGGTATTTTAGATTTTTAATGTGCTGTTAAAAGCTCATTGTTTAATTTATCATACTTTTATTGTAGCTTGTGGCATGTCATACCGCCACCATTGATGGTAACCGATCTAGAAATGGATGGGTGGATGTTGATTTTTCGTGCCTAGGCAGGGAACGGACAAAGCGTTTACAATGCCTGGACGACAGGTATAAATGATATTGATGACTAATGGTTACTTATTTGGCGTAAAACAGTGTTAAGCTTAAGTAAAATTAACTAATGTTTACATGCTATTCAAAATGAACACGCACACAGGTTTTACGGTTCTAAAATAATGTCAGTCAAATGTTGTAATGCCATCTACCTTAACAAGTTTTCAGTTTCTCATTAGCATTTTCTTTCTCTTGACTAATTTAGGTGGGAATACAGTTGTAATAAAGCCTCGCTGATGGAACGGTCTTATGCCAGCCATTATGGCAGCAATGCTGTTACACAGTTGTCTACTCTCGGAATCAAGTCCGTCAAATTCGCGTTATATGAACAGAATAGAGATGTTGCAAGTGTTGTCTTCAATGGCCTGGGCAGTGACATGAATGACTGGTTTGACAAAGCACGTGTAACTTACTCCACATGGTCGGATCTGACAGCGACCAACGATTATAACATTTTCTCTATTGCTGGTGTGCCGCAATTCGACCGTAGATTTCATATAAGCAAGCAATACGGGGGCTGTGACTTGGACATAGGGTATGTAGTTGTGAGTGACACAAAGTCTGTTCAAACTTGTCTGTGGGAGCAACACCCGGTTTACCCGCAATTTCTTTATTCGAAGATCAACGCTGCAGATGTTTGGAACAGGAGGCAATTTGGAAGAGCTGACTTCATGGCTATTTTTATAAAACATTTAAACATATATTTAAAAAAAAGCCGCAGAAGATTTTTATAATGTCAATCATTTGTTTCTACAAACCAATCATTGCTTTAAAATTAAGACTTTTTACAAAATCATATGTTATGGCTTTTCGATCATTTCGTGGAAATGAGGCTGTGAGTGTTATTGCAAAGTGAAAACTATTGTACAATTATTCTTAAAGCAAGGGAAGTCACTGCGCGAAGAAAGAAAACTTGAGAACAACGTGATTATTGTTCATGAGAGTATGACTTCATATAATACAATTAGATATTATGCCTTTTCGAGGTTAATCTTCAATTGTAACATTGTTCACTTCAATCTACCATTGGCTCCAATTTCTATAGGCGCTTAAAAAACTTTATAAAATATCGTAATGTGAAGTTTTTACAACTAAATGAGACATGTATCGAACAGTTCATACAGATCTACATTTTATTAAATTAACAGTGTACTTTTGCATTAATGGAATTTGACGGTGAATGCCAAGGAGAACATGTTAGTTGCGACTTCTGTTATTGTTGTTGAACGTTAGTTAAAGGTCAAATGAGCTTGAATCTTAGTATTTCAACAACCGTTAAGTGCAGACATATCTCATTGATTTGAGCATATCCCTTTAAGGCATAACCAAGCGTCAATCCAGTCAGAGCATAACCATGTGTCTATCCAATGGGCGCATAAACAAGCGCCTGTTCCTTTAGCGCATACCAAGCGTCTATCCATTCAGTTCAAAACAAATCGTCTATCCATTCAGCGCATAACAAAGCGTCTACCGTTTTGACTTTAAAACATGTATGCGTACAGATTCACGTCAAATTAAAGATAAAGGAAAAGCGCTTTTGTTGAACGAATATTTGCAAAATATGCATATATTTTACTATTTTGTTAGAGAATTGAACAGTGTATCGACTTCACAAGGAGAAAGTTGTTAAAACATGTTTGAATTATTATTTGTCACATGCTTATAAATATACAGTTACTTGGGCAAAACCTCACTGGTGCCTACTCAGCATGCGATATTTTACGGCAATTCCGATAATACATTTGCGTCTACGGTCTCCTACAAAGACATGAAAGACGCTAATATTTATCACTAAGGTTGTTAGGAAGTTGACAGTTTCTTACGAAAGCTTGTCAATCCCAGGAACTATTATATAGGTTACGTTAATTGCCCTCCACAGTTGTTAAGCACCATAGGGCACACAATGTACCTTATACATTTAACAGGCATGCCATATAAAAAAGAATATCCAGTCATTTCTTTATCATAAAGGCTGTTATTATTTTTTACAATGGTAAAAAGGAAACACATGCATAAACACACATGTTCAAATGTTTAATAAAGAGAAACATTATTTACATAATACATGTAACACTTCATTAATTGTTAAGCAAGTATATCATTGAATATTTAAGTGTTTGTGAAAGATGCTCATTTAACCGTATAATACTTAAACATCTGATGATACATAAAACACAATCTCCAACATTAAATAAATTGTTACACGGCTTTAACATTTAATGTTCCTGTAATTTTAAAAGGTGCACAATCAACAGTTGATGCTAAAGCATTTGACAAAGCATCAACTATATGAATCTTTCATATCAAACAACTAGCTACAGTTACACTTTTAATACAAAGTTTGATCTGCTTGTTACTGCAAATTGGGTAATATACGCAATGATTTAATATTCGTTATTTTCGCAAATTTAACTCTTCCTTTATTCACAAATCTAGTGAGAAATTCAATTCACATAGATTTGTTATTAGAAAATGTTCATTTCGCGAATTGAAATTCGCGAATAAGTCTGTTTTCTCACAAATCGCGAATTTTTCGTCACCAAACCTTACCCAATTACAATGTAACACTGAAAGGTATACCTAAAATAAATTTCATTACTTGCTTTCTTTCATAAACACGCAATATGTCAATATCGCAAACTTGGTTTTTAATTATAAACCAATGTTTAAGGTTTATTCTTATATTTTCAAAAGAAAGGCAATTGAGTCCTTATTACGTTTGAAAAGTATTACCCTCGTACTCTATTGTTCTCAATGGAGAATCAGCAAGTTGGAAAGGGCTTACTACTTATTATTATGTCGAGCACAGAACATGGTGTTTAATATATATACCATGTGTACTCACAATATTTGGGAGTAAAGTCATTTTATTTTCCAGCTGTGAGACGTTAATAAGATATTTCAAAAATAAGCTTGTCGTTTTAATCATTTAGATTAAGCACTGCTATATTTTGTTAAGCCCGTGTTCGTATTCGGCATTTTCCAAGGATTTCCGAAGTAAACCGAGTGCATATCTCCAAGTAGTTTATTTTCTGCACGGCATTTGCCAAAAGTACACCATCACTGATCTAAGATTCTGCCAAAATTATAATTGTTTCATGATAAATATTAAGTCAGTCTGCACTGATAGCAAAAACAGAATCATTTGCCGTTCGGTTAGAGTTAACACCAATAAGGTATCAGATGATACCGAATCGGTGGCTTGTGCAAAATGGATAGGACCACTTCAATTACATGACAGGGAAACTCTAGACTATTGTTCACTGTACTAAACACGCAGATTGATGCTTCTAGAGTAGAACAGAAGGCGTTGGTGACAAAAGCAATGTATATAACATGTCACATATGTAAAAAATGACTACAATGAATTACGACAAATAAGAAGGTATTTTGAAATATGATGTTTAACATGTATTAATATTAGAACTCTGTCTCTAATATTAGATTGATTAAACATTCAAGAATTACAGATTAGGCTTTCCTTTTCGAATTCCTAGCAATTCTTATGGTATTATACATACATTAAGCGGGTAAAACATATCAACAAATGCTACATTTCAAACATTTGAGCATACTACTTTTAATTTTGCATACTACTTATGACATCAAACATGAAACATTTAATGGAAACAGTTTCACCAGTCATAACACAGATAAATCTGTAGTCCGTACATGTATAAGTAAAATTCAAAACATTGGAATTAGTATATTCTATGCAAAATGTTAAAATATTCGAATAAATATATTTCATGCAAAATTCTAAAATATTCGAATAAGACTGTGGCTTGCAGGTCAAAAGGGGCTTATTGAACAATTCATTCAAGTATTAAAGATAACATGAAATGAACTTAACTGAAATTACAAAGCAGATTACCTCAATTAAAAAATGCAATATTATACCAGTTAAAATACATATCTGATCAACAAAGCTCATTGCATTACTATGTAAAGCTGCAAAATGTCCTAGAAAATTAAACTGATCTTAAACAGATCCGAACATCTTAGGAATCTGGAAACAAATAGTATCACCTCTTAAAAGTGTTTTATTACCGATTTCCGTGAGTGAAACTATGCACAAGTTCACGTTCAGTTCTCAAACAATAGGTATGGGCTCAATGAGATCATATGATAAAAACAGCAATCATTTAATTGTCCTTCCTAGTATTAAGATTGTTGACAGAAGCAGTCAACATGCTGAACATCGTAACTATCACGGCGAAGATCGTCTATAGCTGGCAACGGCAACAGACATAACGATCCTGTCTTTGGATTGCATCAGCGACAATTATAAAGAACTCTTCTATGGATGGGAGCGATGACATAAATTTCGAAACTGTCTATGGTTGGTAGCGGCAACAGACATGTCGAAATGATCTCTGGATGGAATGTCAAAACTGTCTATGGTTGGTAGCGGCAACAGACATGTCGAAATGATCTCTGGATGGCAGCGACGACAGATAGTGCGAAACTGTCTGTAGATGGCAGCGGCTACTGATATGGCAATAATTGTTTATGATGACAACAATGGACTCTAATTGCTAAGATAATCATTGACTGCGTCGGCGACGAACATGTCAAAGGTTTCTATGACGGCAGCAGCGAGGGTTATGCGAAAAATGTCTATGATGGCATCGGCGACGGGCATGGAGAGAATACAGATCTAATGGGAATCTTTGCATTTGGTGTCAGAGAAGTTAGCCATTCCTTTGCATCCGTTTTACTTTGGGCTTCAAACAAGAAACAATCGTTGTTAATCAATCGACTGTTGCGAATTTTACTTCCATTTATACGTATCGTATTGGTGGTTTCGTTTACATTTACTGTGCAGTTTCTCAAGCTGAAAAAATCATAGTTTGACATATAGTCCGAGTCTGTGTAGATCTGTGCGTGATGCTCGTATGTGTTTCGAAACACTTTCATGTGCAATCTGTGCTTTATAGTCTTTCCATCATGTTCTAACGGGATGAATATTTCTCCAGATTTTATATCGATGCACGAAAAGTCTGTTTTCAGATTTCCTAGTTCTGATGAGGGCAAACACAGTGTTTCCATTTTGCTATCTTCTTATGATTCCAAGATTTATTATATACAGCAAGATTCCGGCACTAATAAACGGTTAACGTCATAGTTGAGGGCGAAAATGGAAACCATTGTCACATATTGTATATTTGGATTGTAAAAGCGTAACTGATAATGACATTTCGGATGGACATGAACAAGTGTAAAATGACAATTTCTTCAAAGCAATTTAGTTCTTTTCTACTCTATACTATACTGAATAACTGTTGCTAAATCATGTTTTTCTACAAACCAATTATTGCTTTAACATCAATTTCTTGTTACATAATTATATTTTATTGTTATTCGATCTTCATGACAGCAGTGCTCCAGCTAGCACAAAATACCCCGCAGCACCCTGCACCAGTTCTTGTGCACCCTGCCCTTTTCTCTGACACCCTGGCATGCCCTTTTTAACATGACTTTTTGAGTATATTCTGGTGGATCTAATGAACAAATAAACAGTTTAATAGGATTGTTGAAATGATTTAATTCAAATATAGAGCATCAGAACATGCCCTTTTAATCACAGTTTTGTGCGCCGATCTAAAGTGCCCTTTTTCAATAGCACCCTGCCATTTTTAAGTCCTAGCTAGAAACACTGTAAGATAATGTTTGTGCATAATATTTCTTGTACCATGTAATACAGTTCGGATAGGTTTGCATTCATATAATTTATGCATACAAGTTTATAAATTCATCTATACATATAAATTTATACGCTCATATATTATTCGGCATGATTTTGTGGATGAATTTATAACACATGCTGTAGAGGTTATTTGATATTGACTCTTTAAAATGTTTATATCACAACTCGGTTATGAAAGATGCTTGAAATACAAAGAATGCTGTGTAAACACATGAGAAATAAGTTATACTGGATTACTTCTATTACTGGCAGATTAAAATGAAAATATATGTGAAATTAGGGGATTGGTTAATCTTTACTATGACAGCAACAAACGAAATATAGACAAAACGGATGTTCGAGGTTTTGAACTGTTAAATTCTAAAAATATATTTATGTTATTTTGATAGTAATTTTGGTAGTGTTTTTGTTTTAAGGAGAACAATTCTATATTTCGTCAGAAAGTAGAACTTAACAAAGTGACAAACAAAACATTTGTATTTGCGCTTTAGGACTTTTTGTTTGATTGTCAGACAGTGTCGTAAAATGACAAACGAATATAAAACAATATTTGTACATCATGTTTTGTTTATTGTTTTTGAGGGATTAATGTGGAAATGAAGCTGTGGGTGTGATTGCAAAGTGTCAACTACTGTTCAACTACTGTACAACTATTCCGAAAGCAAGGGAAGTCACTGCGCGTAAAGGAAAACTTGAGAACAACGTGATCATTGTTCCTGAGAGTATGACTATAATACCTTTTCAAGGTTATGTTCACTAAAAGGAAGGGAAGTCACTCCACGAAAAAGAAAACTTGAGAACAACGTGATCATTGTTCCTGAGAGTATGACATCCTATAATACAATATAATACCTGTTCGAGGTTAATCTTCACTTGTAACTTTGTTCACTACAACTTACCATTGGCTCCCATTTCTATAGGCGCTTAAAAAACGTATCTTTAGTTAGCGCATAACAAAGCGTCTAATCCATTCAGAGCATAACGAAGCAACTATCCATTCACCGCATATAAAATGTTTCTGTCTCGCGGATCGACACAATATATGAGCCGCGTCAAGCATTTTCATGTCTTATGGTATTTCTTGGGCATTTTCATTTTTTTGCATTTTCTGAAAGTACGTTGTGTCTGGAAGGTTACCCGAAATGTTTAGGCTTTTATGACCATCCATTCCAGTACAATAGATTTTTTATCCACCAACCTCTGTGACAGGGAAAGTTAAAATGTTGAGAAAAGGGTGTTAAAAATTCGTCTCAACAGACAAGAAAACATAAGATTTCAGGTTTCTTTGATGATACATTTGTATATTTTTCAGTGTTTGATATCTGAAAAAGTCAACAAAATACTTATATATTCTAAGGCACCAGATGAAACGCAGAGAATACAAACATAATCTTGTGTTGCCTAGCAACCAGGGAATGTAATGAAATGTTCCTTATTGTTTTGTCTTTTACAGGCTTAAGCTGTGTTCTATCATTGAAAACAATCCTATTTTTACATAAACATTCTAAACAATACCTATGAAAACATTTCTGAAAGTTTCAGCACTTAATACCTACCAGTTATGTCACTAGAGCAACTTGTATCTGTCTATGCATTTGACGGAGAAGTGCAAAAATGCTTACACGAGAACGGCTAAATTTTACTTTACTTATCAACTTCTTTTTCAGTTTTGAACATCTTAAATTAATACCTAAATACGTATATATATTTCTAGCAAATCCTCTGAAACACAGAAAATACAGGCGTGTGTTTTTGTTGCCTAGCAACTAAGGAATGAATTGAAATTCTCTTTCTTTCATTGTCTTCAACAGTTTTAGTCTCTACTCTAGTATTCAAAATTGATTATATTATCACATAAACAATCTGAACAATACCTTAGAAACTGTTTTTGAAAATTTCAGTACTTAATATCGACCGGCTAAGTAAGTAGAGCAACTTGTATTTTATCTACGCATTCAACAGAGAATGCCATTTTTTTTTACAAAAGAACAGCTGAAATTTCTTCTTTACTCAACATTAAAACACATAATTTCTTGTGTCTTTATAAACTATTTTTTTAAGTTTTCAACGACCTAAATTAATATCTTAATACTTTTATGTTTCTAATAAATCTTCTGAAACACAGATAATACAGTCATATGTTTTTGTTGCCTAGCAACCATGGAATAAAATGAAATTTTCCTAATTCTATAGTATTCAACAGTCTGAGGCTCCATTCGAAGATTTAAAATGAATCCTATTTTTACATAAACATTCTAAACGATACCTTTGAAACTATTTCTGAAAATTTCAGTTCTTAATATCTACTGGTTATGTCAGTAGAGCAACTTGTATCTATACGCATTCAACAGAGAATGTAAAAATGTTTACAAAAGAACAGCTGAAATTCAACTTTACTCAACATTAACATACATAATTTCTAGTGTCTTTATCAACTGCTTTTTAAGTTTTCAACGTCCTAAATTTATATCTTAATACTTTTATGTTTCTAATAAATCTTCTGAAACACAGAGAATACAGCAATATGTTTGTGTTGCCTTGCAACCACGGAATATAATGACATTTTCCTAATTCTATAGTATTCAGCAGTCTTAGGCTGTATTCAAAGATTTAAAACTAATCATATTTTAATATAAACATTTTAAACAATACCTTAGATAATATTTGTGAAAATTTCAGCTTTTAATATTTACCAGTTATGTCAGTAGAGCAACTTGTATCTAAGAGAATGCAAAAATCCTTACAAAACAGCTGAAAATCTACTTAACTCAACAATAAAACACATAATGTCAACTGCTTTTTCAGTTTTCAACATCTTAAATTGATACCTATATACTTGTATATTTCAATCTTCTGAAACACAGAGAATACAGTCATATGTTTTTGTTACCTAGCAACCACGGAATGTAATGAAATTTTCCTAATAATGTTGTCTTAAGCAGTCTTAGGCTCTACTCTAGTATTCAAAATCAATTATATTTTCACATAAACATTAAAAACAATACCTTAGTATAATTTTGTGAAAATTTCAGCATTTAATATCTACTTGTTATGTCACTAGAGCAATTGGCATCTATCTATGCATTCAACAGAGAATGCATAAATGTTTACAACAGAACGGCCGGATACGTAAAATGTGAAATATAAACGGCCACTGTATTGTTAAAAAAATAGTTAACACGCCCTGACAAATGATTTTGATAATTCATACAGTAATGTAAACACGGACCTAGATACACACGTGATGTAAAGTACGTTCAACTCGTATGTATTTATCTTGCAAAATCTGAATTGTTCGAATAAATCATGACTCTTCTGGAGCAGGACATAGAATGTCTTGAAATGGTCGTCTGACTAAATGACGCACGTGCTGGTACAGGTAACGCACTTCTTCAGCTGAAAGGCCACCAGGAGCTATTTGAGGCGGGATATCATCTCTGACCATCGCAAACAGGTGAGTTTTGCAAATAACAAAACGCATCTCACTGTCATCAACAGCTGACCCCTTCATGTACATTACACCTGGCTCTTCGGAACTAAAGCGGAAGTACATGTAGTTATATTTTGAAACATTTGGAACTTTCTTAAATCTGTCCGCATTGAAAAATTTCCAAGCCCTCCAAACCCATCCATCTCCTCTGTCATAGGTAAATGGTATGTTGCTACGGGAACTGTTGCTCACTACTTCGACAATATGTTTTAAAGTATCACATTCCTTTCGTCTGTATAGGGTTTTACTATTCCCAAATCCTGCATCAATCAAACATCTAAAAAGAAAAAGCAGTTTGCATAATTACAGAAAGGCAACTTGCTACCTAATTATGCTGCAAGATAGCGGCAGCGATTTGTTTCAGCAGATCTGGTTATTGAAGTGTGCATAATCAAATCAGGTTTCTATTGTTGACATCCAGAAAATCATAGTTACATTGAATACAGTATTTTATTTTACTATGTTTCAGTAGTTTATCGAAATACAACGGTGGATCATATCCCGATCAGTGAAAATCATCAACATTTTTTACCTGGATTGCATGTAACATTAAAATGTATATCGAGCTCATAGAATTCCGGAAACCATACGACGATGACGTTAAAATAACGTCATGTTTACTATGCTTTATGATGTCGTTTCCTGCGATTTTCAACATTTTATTGCAACAAACTCAATAAAAGTAGAGTTTGAGACATAAAATAAACATTGTTTTTACTTAATTTTTGTAAACCTCTAACATGAACGCGTATCGTGTATGATCCGGAAGTTGCATCATGTACGTAACCTTTCTATGTCCTCCAAGACATGTTACCCAACATATAACGATTCTTGTTTTGTCCTGTGAGTGACAAAAGATACATGTATAAATAAAATATAATGTTGATTCAAAAAGTAGTTCCTTAAATAGTAATTATCTGAATACTTTCTATCTTTACACTGACTATTTTATTGTAGATGATGACACCCTCCTATTTGCTAAGATGTGTCGATTTTGCCAATAAATGGTATAACTGTTGCAAATTCTGCCTACCGCTTTGACTTAAAAAATGTATGCGTACAGCTTCACGTTAAAATATAAATAAAGGAAAAATTCATTTGTTGAACGAATATCTGCAAAATAGACATATGCTTTCATTTTTTGTTAATAAAAATAAACATTCTATCGGCGGCACAAGGAGAAGGTTTTTAAAACATGTTAGAATTATTATTTGTCACATGCTGATAAATATACCGTGACTTGGGCAAAACCTCCCTGGTGCCTTCTCGTTAATTGCCCTCCACAGTTGTTAAGCACCACAGGGCTCACGATGTACGTTATACATATAACATGCAAATAATATCCAGTTATTTCTTTATCATAAAGGCTGTTATTATTTTTTACAACGGTAAACAGGAAACAAAGACATAAACACACATGTTCAAATGTTTAATAAAGAGAAACATTATTTACATAATACATTTAACACTTCATACGCAAGTATAACATTGAATTGTTAAGTTTTTGTGAAAGATGCTCATTTAACCGTATAATACTTAAACATCTGATTAGAGATAAAGAACAATTTCCAACATTAAATAAATTGTTAAACGGCTATAACATTTAATGTTCCTGTTATTTCAAAAGGCACACAATCAACAGTCAAGACTAAAGTATTTGACAAAGCATGAACTATATGAATCTTTCATACCAAACAACTAGCTACAGTTACACTTTAAATACAAAACTGAAAATATAGATGAAATTGTTAATCTTTTCAACGATAGTAACAAAAGAAGTAAATAAAACAAAAATATGTTCATGATTTTGCACTGTTTAATTCTAAAATTAGATTCATATAATTTTGGTAGTAACTTTGGTAATGTTTATGTTTTAAGGAGTGAGATTCTATATTTCGTAACTGCCATTTTTTAACAATTTGACGGCCACTATCGTCAGAAAAGTATAACTGTAGAAAATGACATACCGGACATCTGTACTGTGCTTTAAGACTTCTTGTTGATTGGCTGATAGTGTCGTAAAAAAACCTTCTGCGAGGAAATTAAGAAAATGATATGTACATCATGTTTTGTTTATTATTTTTGTGGGATTGAAGTGGAAATAAAGATGTGAGTGTGATTGCAACGTGGTAACTACTATACAACGATTCCGAAAGCAAGGCAAGTCACTGCGCGAAAAAGAAAACTTAAGAACAACGTGATTATTGTTCCAGAGAGTATGAATCCCTATAATACAATATAATACCTTTTCGAGGTTACATGTATGTTCACTAAAAGCAAGGGAAGTCACTGCGCGAAAAAGAAAACTTGAGAACAACGTGATTATTGTTCCTGAGAATATGACTTCCTATATAATACAAGACGTTAGGTTTACTAAAAGCAAGGGAAGTCACTGCGCGAAAAAGAAAACCTGAGAAAAACGTGATTATTGTTCCTGAGAGTATTATTTCCTATAATACAATGTAATACATTTTCGAGGTTAATCTTCACTTGTAACATTGTTCACTACAACCTACCATTGGCTCCCATTTCTATAGTCGCTTAAAACACTTTATGAAATATTATCAAATGAAGTTTTTACAACTAAATTTAACATATATCGAACAGTATCGAACAGTTCATAATTATAGTTCACTAGTTCATGGAATAAATTACCTGTGTACTTTTGCATTTCTGGAATTTGACGGTAAATGTCGAGGAGGACATGTGAATTGCAGCTTCGATTATAATTGTTGAACGTTAGTTAAAAGAACAATGAGCTGGAATCTTAGTATTTTAATAACAGTAACTGATGCGTGACACCCATGTGCTGCTTGGCAGTTACCTTTTAATAACAATAAGCTTTAAGTGCAGACAGTTCTCACTGATTTGAGCATATCCATTCAAGGCATAACCAAGCGTCTATCCAGAGAGAGCATAACCATGTGCATATCCAGTTAGCTCATAAACAAGCGTCTGTTCCCTCAGCGGATACCCAAGCGTCTATTTATTCTGCGCATAACAAATCATCAAACAATTAAGCGCATAAGCAAGCGTCTTTCCATTCAATACATTACCGAGCTTTTATTCATTTAACGCATATCCAATGGTATCTTTAGTTAGCGCATAACAAAGCTTCTATCCATTCAGAGCATAACAAAGCATATATCGATTCACCGCATATTTTATCTATATTATATGCTTCTGTCTCGCGGATCGACAAAATATATCTAATATGCTTTCGAAGGAATTTTCCGTTCTGAACTAATTCAAAATTATAACACCGCTTTGATTTGATAATGACGGTGATGAAAAGGTCAGGCATAAGACTCAATATTTTGAGTGATCACCCGACCTTAGCATTTCTCCAATAGTGCTGTTGAATTGTAATTTTAAGTCTAAAGGGATAATTTTTATTGTAGATGATGACACCCTCCTATGTGCTAAGATGTGTCGGTTTTGTATGCCAATATATGGTATAACTGTTACAAATTTTGCC
>JAUMHA010285029.1:0-14863 GCA_032359765.1 Saxidomus gigantea | reverse complement strand
AATAGTACATACATGCATATCAACATTAGTATTTACAAAAGTTTCAAGGTTTATATTAATCCTTTCCACAGGTTTGTCGAGTGGTGACCATACCAGGAGGTGTAGTGCCGCTGTGTTATCTATACAGTTTGGTAGATGTCAGGGGCTGACTCAACAGTTTGGAAGATCTAAGCTTTTCTTACACCAGCATCAAGTATGTTTCTGTGAAAATGAAAAATTTCTGCTGATAAAATAACACACCTGTAATACCAGATATATTCTCTTACCCTTGGTTTGTTTACCATTACAGAAAAAGTAATTTTACTCAAGTCTGTAAAGATTTAGTCATGGTGTGTTACAAAAGATATTTGATATCAATTCAATTTCTGCTAAGTACACAAAGCAAGTACTGTTGCCCACTTCACCCTTAAAATGGTTTATGGCATTATCCCAATAAAAAAAACTGACATGGAATTTTTTACAAGAACTTTTGCATGATAAGTTTAACGGTGAGTTCATGTATACTTTGTATTGTCTGTAGGTGGACAGTCTGGAACAGAGGCGGTTTGATATTCTGTCAGAGAAGGCAACAACACTTCAGCGCGCCTGGAGGCGGTACAGACACTCTCAAACTGTTCAGAAAGAGAACGCCTCCGCTGTTAGAATACAGTCAATATGGAGACGGTACAGGAAACGCAAACTTAACAGAACTGTGATACTTCTGCAGAAAAGTAAGTTGAAACGAGTCTGTGTGTACATGGTGTATGTCAAATTTTCTTTTCTATCACAATAAACTTCCAAATATATGCAATGTACATTGTAATATAGTCACCTGTGATTACAGTTACGTTTGAAATTATAAGTAGTGGAAGGATTGATTGTATTTGACTGGAACATCAGACAGTACTTTTCTAGGGAAAAAAATATTAAATTTCATAGAAAGATTTAAAACTGAAACCCACACACATATTGACTGTTTCACAGCAGCTTTGACAGGTCCAATACAGTGAGACATTTCTACATGTATTTAAAAAAAGCTACTTATATCAGTATGATGGGAGTCATTTTACTTTGTTACTCCTTCTATATCATTATTTTATATAACTTGGCAGATTTTGATTATCATCTCTAGTTGCAGGTGTGATATGTATGTTTCTTATTTTGCAGCATTCCGTATGCATATTGCAAGAAAAAGGTACAAAGACATGGTTAAGAAATCAAAGCAAGAGAAACAAAGGAAGAAAAAGTCTTGGAAACCTATTTTTGATAGAAAACGCACGTCTCCGGGCACAGGCAGGTCAAACCGGAGTGGCGACAGTTCAGATGGATCTGTTAATAGATCTGACGGATCAGTTTTTAACAGTGCTAGGTCATCTCTTAATAGCAGTTCTTCAGATGAAAGAGCTGAAAATTGTCTGCAAATATTATGTACAAGTACACCTCGCTGTGATAAAAAGTCATCTCCAAAACAGAAAACTTGCTCTCCAGAATGTACAGAGGAGAAAGAGAACAAAATCAATAGAATGAAAAGAAACCCTAAAGGAAGACCAGATATGAGTAAATACAGTCCAGTTAAATTGTTACGATCATACACAAAAATGCCTGCTATGAAACGCTCAAATTCTGATGTTACCATGGAATCTGCAAGTGGAGGGGATGGAAATGCTGGGGTTTCCCCAAAGAAGAAGATGAAGATGACAGACTGTGATAGTTACGGGAATTTCCATCTCCAAGATGGTATACTTACACGCAGGTGTTTACCAAAGGTATGATGAAAGAAAATTTAATGAATACATATGACCAGCGACACGGGAAAATGGGCCTTCGGACAAAATACTTGGAAACTAGCTTTTTTGCATATTTAAACAAACAATATTTCAATATCAGTACTGGAAAAAATTTCAGTTACCTACGTTCAGTACATACACAACTACAACATTTTGAAAAAGTATACCCAAGGCGTCATTGTTCACTCTAAAAATGACGTCACATACCACAATTTGACGTCAAAACTCACTGCAATTTACATGGGCAGTAAACTATTCCGGTAATCATTTCCTAGCAGCATCATTTATTTTTAGTTGCAACATTTTATACTCTTTCAATATATATCATATCTGGTGAACTATTTCATGTCTTCTTTCCACGATCTGCCTTTTTCATAGGGTATAGCCAAGATTTAAAAAAAGAATAATTTCAAATCTCTGTTACCATAGTAATGGTCTTGGAGGATTTTGAAGCATCTGTTGAGTAAATATATTAGCTATCAGTTTTAATCATTGGTTTTGCATTTAAAGAGGGTGACAAAAATGTAAACTTTATGGGGGTTTTTATTGTCGAATAATGTCACAAATGTCCGAAGGTACATTTTCGCGCGTCGAAGGTCATATAATTGTAAAGTTTCTATATAGAATATACATGTATTAGAAATGTAGGCCATAACTGAAGTATTCGAGATACATTGTGGGCTAAGAATCGTCATACTAGGAAAGAAAAGAACTCTAAACTCTGCTTTAGATAAGGCTCTGGGCTGACAAAATGATTATAGAATGCAATTTACATTTAACTAGCACTCTTACAACACATGTGCATAGTTTGAAAAACTTAACAATAGTTTCTGACAATGTGAAACACGTCACAATAACAAAATTGGTAAAAAATCAAGTCACATATAAATATATATAGTATATAATACAAGTAATTCATTTCTTTTATGTATATAACAGCCGGTGTCAAATGTTACCAAAGATAGATATACCTTTAAGACGTTTTTGTGATATTTTTATCAACAAAGCTTTTACATGATACATGTACTTTCTAATTCATCTTATTCTACTTGTTCACGCAAAACGAAGTTACTAAATGGGGACCATTCATCTTTTTTTAGGTCACGGCGACCTTGACCTTGAACAAATTTTCGATTAAAGTAGTGTGCTATCACTTACCGGGTTTTGTTAGTTGTTGTCTAAACAATGAGTTTAAACGTATATAGTATTTCAATGCAAAGTTTGCATAGTTTTATTATCTTGTTACAATGGGTACTAAGCTTGCATTGTACATGTATCTTGACATATGCTATCTTATATTGTCTATGCAGTTAGTTCAAATCGACTTAAGGTAATCGCAAGAAACCTTTCTTCACTCTGTGTAACACTGGAACAATACAAGTCATTAAATCCTAAAACTTGGTCCTCATTATTGGTGCCTATACAACCACTTTCTTGATGTTTCTGTTAAAATTTTATAAAATGTTTAAACGAAGACGAAATGCCGACAGTTACAGCTCATGCCGATAGTTACAGCTCACTACCAATGAAAAAATAAGGCTAATATAACAATGCAGCACACACTTGTAGAATTTGTTACAAAAAAAAGATCAGTAACTGAGTATAAGTATTTATATGTATCCACTTAGCAATGTTGAAAATTACAAAATCTAATTTAGCTCAGAATTAGCCGTTCTTTATGGATGAAGAGTGCAGATGAGGAATTCCTGCGGTCTCTAGCCAATCGTTGCTATGTCAACACAGTCATATTTTGAAAAGGCTCTGTCACTGTGTCAAAGGTTAGGTAAGCAAGTACAAATGACTAAATCTGGCAAGCTTAATATATCTGAAGCCATTATGTTATAATTATATTAAATATATTTGACGAATGTAGTTTGTTTACAGTCCCGATCGATCCTAGGATTTTTCCTCAGGTTATACCGCCAAGAGGTGGATATTTCGACTACGAAATAACTCCAAGAGTAAACCCATAATATTTCAAGAAAAGAGCAGACTAAAACATCAATTACTTCACATAAAATTCGTTATTTGATATGAATATTTACTTCAGACTGTAAACAAACACGGAAGTACGTATACTTGTAGTGATGTCGACGTTCTTGTTACAATAGAATAATAACAACAACGATTAATTAGCTAAGTGGTGAAAAAGGTAAGCATTAAATTCAACCGCCTGTTATATATATGTAAAGTTTGCGTTAAGTCATTGCCTTTGTAAAATATAGTGACTTAACTCACTGATCTTTAATGTAGAATACAATCCGTTTTTAAACTGAACAGGCTGGTTATTACAGAGAAAATAATATAATTTTGTACAATTATGCTATAAAAAACACTAATAAAGTATCGATATGTTCGGCTTTGTAGTTGTCTTTAACTTCCAAACGTCGAGATCCGGCTCACGTCGCTGGAAAGAAGAATGGACATCTTAAATGACAAAGATATTTTCAGAAGCATTTACAAAATAAATTGCTTATTGAAGTTGATGACTGCTCTGTTTTTAAGGCGTTTAGTAGACATCCAACGAATAAAGCAAAATTGGCCAAAACCAGTAACTTTAAAATTCGTCTGTAGGTCATATGACGTCCGCCCACATTAGCGTATAAATACGACGTTAGCTACAAATGTTCACATAGAACAGTGAGAAATGTAACTAAGGATACCGAATAAAACTTTACTTTAACTCCGCTTTATCACACCACTCTGTCCAGAAATGCATGATTAACTAATGATATAAGTACGCTACATTCTATTTTGCCTGAGTGCCGACCTTTTTAAATAAATAATGCTTGATCTATTTAGGACAAATTATCAACCAGACTATTGAGTAAAAAAAAAACGTGTATACAATGTTTTTTATATTAATCATAATGTATCAAATGCCATATAAGATGTTTGATATAACTGTTTTCTACCTCTTCCTTTAGGGACTTGTGCTTGTACAATCGGTCAGGTCAACATTATAGTCATAATCACAGTTTTGTAAGTTGTTGGCAAAAAGTGTGCCGGGGCTGCAATTGATACTAGTTAGCCACGTGTTTGTGACGTCTTCACACTGGCAGTACGTGCGACAGCCGGACAACGGCGAGGAATAGTAGTCCACACCAGAGCACCCAGCCACTGAAACATAAACGCAACAACCTTAGTATAAACAAGCAAATTCAGTGAATCTATATCTATATCTATATAATCTATATTTTGTCGAATGAAGCAAACAACTGAAAAAGAACGACTGGAAGTGTATTGGTTTCAGAAAAAAGGAGCATTTTTTTAAATTTAACCACCCCACTGGGGCCTCATCATCTCCGCGGGATATTTTTTGCAAGTTACAGTCAATAAGCACTTAAAGAGTTAAAAGTTAAATTTAGTCACTAAAGTGTACTTAGTACTACTAGTTTCTGACAACAAAAAATCTTAAGTTTCTATACAATGGGGTGTAGGGGATGGATATAAGAAAGAGTGATCATAAAACATTGAGTCAATTACAATTAAATTTTGATAACCGGTTTTCAAAGAAATAGAATTAAACACATTACATATTGAATATACCTGGCCCCGACCTATGGGGTTCGGATGGAGTGGTGGCGTGAGGTTTAGGGACGGAAATTAGAAAGGGTGATCCTAAGATTATTTGAGTCAATTACAATTTAATTTTTATAACCGATTTCAGAGAAATATAATTTTATTTAGTCTTTATATTGAATATATAAGAAAACAATTAAAAGGCAATAACTCTGGAGTTACTAAAGACAATTCTGAAAAAGGAGGAGCGTGCGTAAATATTAGTTGGTCAGTTCTAATAAGAGCATAGCTGGAGAGGTTAAAGAAAAGGCTCAGAAGGGTCAGTATAGCTCTACTGAACTGACTGGACTGTTCTGCGTACGTTTTGTGAAAATCGTTTGGAGAATGTGACCTATTATCAAGGTTTTAAAATAACTGACGGTAGCACAATTGGTTTTCCCATAGTATGGCTCAATTTCAATACAGATCATCTACAGGCTGCATGCAACACTCTGAGCAAGTTCATTTAAAAGTGTGACTTGCATAGGCACTAGCACAGTTGGTTCTGCAACAGCATGTCTAAAACTCAATACAGATCATCTACACTTGCAGACAACCTTCAGGGCAAGTTTTGTGAAAATCCATTACATAATTTGACAAGCAGAATGTTTTCAATTTGAAAATGTAACCTGTAGAGTGTTATCAAGATGTAACAATAATCGGCTTTAGCACTGTTTGTTTTCGCTAACGTTCTGAACAATGAAAATCCATTAGAAAATGAAAAATGTGGAGTGTTATCAATGTTTTACAAAAATGGACTGTAGCAATGTTGGTTTTAGCACAGCATGACTTATTGTCTATACAGACCATGACAGTCAAATATTACCTTGACCTACAAAATATGGCGGCATCACGACCCTTTTGTCATAAGCAATGCAATTTGAAAGCTTAAGAAATGGCAAAGTTATAGCCAACGATAAGTTTTCATGACAAAATCTAAGTACAGAAAGGGGCATAACTCTGTCAAGTATGACTTTGACATACAAAATCTGGCGGCATCCCGACCCTTTTGTCATAAACAATGCAATTTGAAAGTTTGATGAAGAAATCTTAAGAAATGGTAAAGTTATGCCAACGTTAAGTTCATGTGACGGACGGACCGACGGACAAAGGGATCCCTATGTATCGCCTTTTCTTCGAAAGGGCGACACAAAAAAGCTGTTTTCTAAACATTTAAGATTGTCTGCTGTTAATTGTGCATTGTCTGCTGTTACACATGAAACTTGACCTGACTATGATAACAATGAATACTAAATAACTAAGTCAGAGTACAGTCATAAAGAAATCTTACATGTACAATTGCGGTCATCTAAACCTGGCACCAATGTTGTTGGTGTTGGTGATGTTGTTGGTGCTGCTGTTGGTGCTGCTGTTGGTGTTGGTGCTGCTGTTGGTGTTGGTTCTGCTGTGGATTCTGAGTCGACACCTGAATTAAAATATTTCATTACTTCAGAAATTACCTGGAAACTTGATAACAAACTTCAAGCTAAAACTAAAGGCACCTGCCAACAGCAATTACCTCACGTAATAAAGCTTCTCTATACATGAACGTTACTGTTCAGCGCATTTTTCAAAACAAAAGTATGTCCTAATAATGACACTTATAATTGCCAAACTTTAGCATTTAAATTGACAAAAAGGCATCGATTTCCTTCATCCATGAATCAACCTGGTGTAACCAATCGGCAAGTCATAAGTTGAGATCGGATAAAAGCAGAGTAACGGATTTTACGAGAAAATCGGTGCGAAGTATGATCAGCTGAGGATACTATACAAATAAAGACTAATTTTGAGGTCAATACATAATTTTGCGGGTCTGTTTAAAGTGTTTTTCACAAGTCCGCAAAATTATTAATTGACCGAAACATTAGTCTAAAATTATTATATCGTATACCTCATAAGGAGTAGTGAAAATCATGCGAAAATATAACATAAATGACGTCTTTAACTCCGTGCAGGTCTACACATCATTTTCATGGTTTACACATACTTTTGCGGACCCGGCACGTGAGCGCTGTCGGCCAATCAGGATTAAGTATTTATGACAGGTATACGATGTTTGTAAAACTTTATACTATTTAATGTGCAATGGGCGACTTTAGTGACTTCCAAATTAGTTGCCTTATTGAATAAAGTCCAAGATAACAAAAGTTCAGGTAGGTCGTATCAGTTGGAAATCAATCACTCTGTATTTATCGCTATATGATAAAAGGTATGCTGAAATATTTGCAATCATGATAATCAGATTAAATGATGAATTTGACGCATGTTCTTTTAATACCCTTGTTTCCAATTATTAACAGTCCTATAAGTTTAATGCGTCAAATTCATCATTTAATCTGATTATCATGATTGCAAATATTTCAGCATACCTTTTATCATATAGCGATAAATAGAGAGTAATCCAAATGAAAGATCCCATTAAAACGGAGACTACTGACTAGAATATCTCATGATTATGTTCTTACCGCTTGCTCATGTTCTAACCACATGCTCATATTCTTACCACATGCTCTTGTTCTTACCACATGCTCTTGCTCGTACCGCTTGCCCATGTTCTTACCACATGCTCTTGTTCTTACCGCTTGCTCTTGTTCTTACCACATGCTCATATTCTTACCACATGCTCTTGTTCTTACCACATGCTCTTGTTCGTACCGCTTGCCCATGTTCTTACCACATGCTCTTGTTCTTACCGCTTGCTCTTGTTCTTACCACATGCTCTTGTTCTTACCGCTTTCTCATGTTCTTACCACATGCTCATGTTCTTACCACATGCTCTTGTTCTTACCGCTTGCTAATGTTTTTCCCACATGCTCTTGTTCTTACTGGCTCATGTTCTTACCACATGCTCATGCTCTTACCCCATGCTCATGTTCTTACTACTTGCTCATGTTCTTACCCCATGCTCATGTTCTTAATGGCTCATGTTCTTACCACATGCCCATGCTCTTAGCGCTTGCTCATGATCTTACCGTTTGCTCATGTTCTTACCACATGCTCATGTTCTTACTAGCTCATGTTCTTACCACATGCTCATGTTCTTACTGGCACATCTTCTTACCACATGCTCATGTTCTTACCGCTTGCTCATGTTCTTACCACATGCCCATGTTCTTACTGGCACATGTTCTTACCACACGCTCATGTTTTTACCGCATTCTCGTGTTCTTACCAAATGATCATGTTCTTTCCACATGCTCATGTTCTTACCGCTAACTCATTTTCTTACCGCATTCTCATGTTCTTATCGGCTCATGTTCTTACCACATGCTCATGTTCTTACCGCATGCTGTACGTTGAATGTCGCCCTGTAGCGAGTCTATGACAGAAATGTCATCGACGTAGAACACGTAATCGTCATCGGAGGCAATTGATGTCAGTTCAGTCAGGACGGCATCTTTAATTCCAACTGCAAGTACCTTTGAATAAGTAAAGAACAATTTGTAAGAATAATATAATAATCTTCCTTTCCTCCAAAAAGAGAATCATTTATCACAATAACACGCTTTTTGGTTGGTATGTTCTTACGTCATGTTTGCATGGTAACAATAGAGTATAGCTAAATGTAGGTCGTGTATGTACTTGAAAGAATATATACCTATAAATATTCAGTCAAAAATATAGCCTAAATTTGTCCATTAAATATTGCCTGACAGAAATGAAATTCCGTATTTTATGTACGTGCAAACCACACAGTACCATTAATCATAGTCGGTTAAAAAGCCCATTAACGGCTTCTATTATTTGTTATCTTATCTTTTTATTAGTTCATCCAACTGGCCTATTGAAGATTCGTCCATATACATGATGTTTGTAACGTGGCTTTTGATTGGTATATATTATTATAATATAATGTGGTATATTATAAAAGGGTCATATTTGTATTTAAAATTTATGAATATTCAGTGTACTGTCGGTACTAAAAGACGGCGAGCTAATGACCTACGGCCTACAACAGGCATCGAAGGTTTTATTTGGATTAAAACGATTTCCTATCATAAGTTCTCTGTTTGTATGAAATGTTTACCAGTCGATTTATAAATGGCATATTCAGCAAAGAAAAGTGTTGTTAACGGTTTACAGATTCCGCCGTGATGGCTTGGCGGAACGTACTACGCGTTTGGACATACTCGATATGACGTGGCTTTGCAAGAAAAAGAAAACACCAGACCTTAACACTGATCGGGTCCCGGAATCCCGAAGATTCCAGATTCTGGTGAGGGACACTAATTCTACCAATCGGATCCCTTTTTGTCAAAACGAAGATGTAAAATTTTAACATTTTCCATTTAACGATAAGCGCTCGAATGTGCCAAAAATATAGAATGTAATATATAGTAAAGCGATGTCTTATTTATAGGATTACTCTATACATTCTCATACAATTTAATAGAATATATACAATTGCATATTTAATGACCAAAGCACACGTTTTTTTCTTCTGTTTTTTTAAATTGAATGACGGTTGTTACCCAGTGAGTTAAATTAAGTCAATAGTACATAGTACTACTAGTTTCTGACAACAAAAATCTTAAGTTTCTATACAATGGGGGCAGGGGGTGTAGGGGATGGATATACGAAATAGTGATAATAAAACATTGAGTCAATTGCAATTAAATTTTGATAGCCAGTTTTCAAAGAAATACAATTTAACAAATTACATATTGGATATACCTGGCCCGACCTATGGGGTTCGGATGGAGTGGTTGCTTGAGGTGTAAGGATGGAAATTAGAAAGAGTGTTCATAAGATTATTTGAGTCAATTACAAATAAATTTTTATTACTGATTTCAGAGAAATATAATTTTATTTAGTTTTTATATTGAATACATAAGAAAACGATTGAAAGGCAATAACTCATAGACAATTCTGAAAAAGGTGGCGCGTACATAAATATTAGTTGGTCAGTTCTAATAAGAGCATAGCTGGAGAGGTTAAAGAAAAAAGCTCAGAAAGGTCAGTATAGCTCGACTGGACTGACTGGACTGTTCTGCGTACGTTTTGTGAAAATCGTTTCGAGAATGTGACCTATTATCAAGGCTTTAAAAAAACTGGCTGCAGCACAATTGGTTTTCCCATAGTGTTAAGTTTGTGGGTAAGAGGTTCTAAAGGATTGTTTAGCCGTGAAATTCGGCTCAGAAAAATAAGCGGTCTCAACAATTTAATACTCGAGGTATGAGAACATGATAATATATATCATGAAAATAGGTGTAAACAAACTAAATGTGAATACATGACACATAGTGTTGCTCAATTTCAATACATATCATCTACATGCTGCATGCATGTGGCGGCACCACGACCCTTTTGTCATAAGCAATGCAATTTGAAAGTTTGATGATGAAATCTTAAGAAATGGCAAAGTTAAAGCCAAAGTATAATTTTCGTGAAAAAATCTAAGTTTAAAAAAGAGCATAACTCTGTCAACTATGAATTTGACCAACAAAATATGGCGGCACCACGACCCTTGTGTCATAAGCAATATCATATGAAAGTTTAATGAAGAAATCTTAAGAAATGGCAAAGGTATAGCCAACATCTATGTACAAAAAGGGGCACAACTCTGTCAAATGTTACCTTGATCTACAAAATGTGGCGGCACCACGACCCTTTGTCATAAGCAATGTAATTTGAAAGTTTGATGAAGAAATCTTAAGAAATAACAAAGTTATTGCCAACGACAAGTTTTCATGACGAAATCTAAGTACAGAAAGGATCATAACTCTGTCAAGTATGACTTTGACATACCTTTTGTCATAAACAATACAATTTGAAAGTTTGATGAAGAAATGGCAACGTGAGTTACATTTAAAGCAAAGGGTGTGGTCCTTGGTCAGCTTTGTTACTATTTACATGCACGTTTTGAATCATTTTGAGGGCGAGTTAAAGTTAACGATTTTGCCTAACTAATGATGTTGAAATCGTTTAATTTCAGTAGCAATGGGTTTCTTTGGACAAAGATTTCTTACTGCATGTGCTAATTTAATGTTACACCTTTCCATCAGTACGCAGAAGACAGCGTTAGGACCTACAGTAGCTCCGTTGTCTGCCACTATAGGTGGCAGATCTTGCTCATTCCTTTCCCACCTTTTATGTTGCTATGATGAAGTAGCTGATTCCCCCTGCTATACACTGTCGAGTGGATTGTTAGCATTTTGCAATACAAATATATAAATCTTTCTGAAAAAGGATATGACAAAACTGAAAAGATTATGCGTCAAAGAAGTACTGAACTAAAAGAACGCGCAACGGATTATCTAGCTGACAACTACCAAGTGTTCTCTGTACAGAGAATACTGTTTTTCATATATTTACCATATCCACAGCATCTTGAAGGTCTGAAGCCGCTTCTGATGTCAGTGTAGGATACGTTGACAACCCATCAGTGATAACGATTACAATTTTAACTGCAGCAGGCCTGTTTCCAGCAGAGATAATGTTAGTTCTAACATATTCCAGAGCAACGTCCGTTTCTGTATACCCACCAGTGTAGCTAAAAAAAAAAAGAGGGCAATGATGGTCCTATATCGCATACCTAAGTTTTATTTCACTTTAAAACAAGAAAGTAGGTCAAAAGGTCAGAATCAAGGTCAGTCATAGGATTTTTTAAAATTAAAACTGCATCCAAGCAACATTTCTGTGAAATAATTTTTAAATCAAACTTTGGTTTCAGAGAAGATTCAGTGTTTTCCATATAGCCATATAAGGAATAAAAAAACCCGTCCCCTTGCGGCTATACTTTTTGAGGAATTCAAATTATTTGAAGGAAATTGGAAGAGGGTCACCCAAGGGTCATTTCTGTAATATTGTTTCGAAATCTGACATGTGAGTTCTGACAAGAATTGTTTTTCCTTTTGAATGCCATAGCAACCATATTTATACATGTATCCGCTTTTCTTGGAGGAATATGTAAGCCCCTTATCCTGGGAACATTTTTACAAAGTTTCATCATTTTTGGCTCAGCGGGTTCAAAAGAGATGTTGTGTGAAAATCTGAACGTACGCACGATTAATAACAGACGGTGGACGTTAAGTGATCACAACAAAGTGCTCAGTTGAGCTAAACAACCAAATAGATAAAAAATAAACACAATACTTATAACAATTAAAGTCCAGTTATCACTTTTAGATGTGAATAAAAATTACTTGTTAGCTCTTATATTACATTTGTACCAATAAAACAACATTTTACCGGCAAATTGACCGTTATTTGTACGAAAAACATTGCGAACGTCCTCTTTTTTTAATCGAAATCATAATTATATGGCAAGCCAATTTACTCTTTCATCAAAAATGAGACTGTCTCTCTGATTTCATAGATATTTCTCTTAAAATAGGGAAGATATCTCTTAAATTCAAAGATATCTCTGTAAATAAGGATATATCTTTCTTTTAATAGAGATATCTGTCATGTTTTGAAAGATATCTTCCAATTCTAAAGACATATCTATCGTTGTAATAGAATAATAGTTTCTGTCATGAGCACGAGGTTCAGATCGAAATATCCGTCACCGAGGATAACTTGTTTGGCGGGAACGAGGCTCTGCCGAGTTTCCACAAAAAGCTACCCGAATTGACGGATATTTCCATCTGAACCAAATGTCTCATGATAGGAACATTTTCTTGCATACCGTCTTGCACTTTAAAGTAGATTTCTAATTGCAAACTTATCAAAATAATAAATTATCATAAAAAACAAACGATATTCCGACGTTCTGTTTAGGAAAGTGACGTCACAGTGTTTATAACGTTACGTCAGAAGTAATTCATGAGAGTCGTCCGGCATAGGAGGGGTGCCAGACCGGTTTTTCCGGCAAAAGCACCGGAAATGCCGATCCGATATGCAAGAAAAAGGATTCAATCATGAGGAATTTGATTCAGATGGAAATATACGTCATCTCGCGTACCTGCAGTGATGGATATTTCGATCTGAACCTCGTGCTCACTGCAGAAACTATTATTCTGTTATACAAAGAAATCTCTCAACGTGAAAGAGATATCTCTTTGAATAAGAGACATATCTCTTTTTAAAATAAATAGTTTAATCGGCTTGCCATACCGGTAAGTATAAGCGACAAATACAGTTTACAACGGAGTATTTTTTCAATACAATCTGATATTGCAAAGTCTTTATCACAGCGCTTGTTTATGAAGAAGCGACAAAATATGAAAGAAATGTGTTTGTGAAAATTGTTTTAGACTAAAAAGTACACAACTCTATCACCATTATGTCGGTAAATGTATTATCTATTTATGAACATCTGAAGACCTAATGTGACTTTAGATAAATAAATAAGTAGCGCTTGTTCAGCTATTGTTAATTTTTATAAGAATCACTATAGCGCGTTAAAACAGTATGTTTCCAGAATTGGTTAAGAAAAACGACATCTAAACAAGAGCTAGTGGTGTCTGACAGTGTGTGATTTTGACCGCCAATGTGTGAACTCGGTACTTATCTCTATGTGCTGAACATCAATGTCAATTTCTTTTTAAAACAGATCGAGTTACAGTCTGAACAGACAAAAATGTCCATACAACAAGAAATTTCCATAAAGCGCATGCCATGCCACCCACATGTCCTCAACATGTGTGCCATATAATTTTTAAATCGTTCAATGACAAATTTACTATATATAAAGGATTCCATATCCTTTAAGTTTGACCCGGCTTCACCTTCAAGCTAGGGTTGCGGGACTCGCGCGCGACAAGATGTCACCATGGGCTTAACGTTTGTGCTAAGTTGTTTTAAAACCCTTCAATGCAGGACAGAATTACAGTTCAGACATGAATGTGTGAATATGTACAAGATTCCATGACATTTAAATTCACAGTGTACAACCTCCGGCGTTGACAGCGGTCCCGGCGTTGACAGCGGCTCCAAATTCAAATGCGCCTTTTTACGCAGGGTTGGTAGGTTTTCTGTTGTCTTTGTGAGTAACGGCCAGTATATATTGTTTCAGCATAGATCAAGGAATCAGCACGTGAAATTATGTCTAAACAGGCACCGCATTTAAGGAGAAAATCCTCGGTAAATACGAGTTTTGCCGAAAATCGATTGTTTTCGCATTCGGCATTAATTATAAGTGTTAATATTCAGACATGAAAAAATTGAATAACCGGGGACTAACTTTTTCTCTATAAGTCTGCCAAGTGTCACTTTGTAGTATGTCATTTTAAAAGAGATACAGGCGTTTAAAGTTGACAAGGCACATGAATCTGGCAAACGGGATTGGCAGTTCTTTTTCGTAACGATTATAGGTGAAAGCAGCTCCCGTCAATTTTTATGTTAACGGATACAGCAGTGTCGAAAAATGCGAAAAGCACTGAAAATTGCGTGCTTCAGCCGTTTTGCATCGCTTGCTTGCTTCTTTTACTGCCCAAAATGGCATAACAACTAATACACTTGAACTGCGGACAAATAGCACTTTTGACATAATGTTATCAGACGTCTGTACAACAATACAGCTGTACACAATATGGAACGCCATGACCGTCTTATCATGACTTGTTTGCTTATATGCGGTACATATTTCA
>JAUMHA010284807.1:0-14866 GCA_032359765.1 Saxidomus gigantea | reverse complement strand
ATTGGTTGCCAAAGAGTAGGCCAATCACGGCGACCAATGAGATCAGAGTGTGATTGACCTAGTTTGAATGTCTGGATTGCGGTAGCCTAACAATTTTTAGCAATTTTGATAATGGATGGTATGGGTGTTTGTTTTGTAAAGTAAAAATCCCCTTAATAAAGTATTGTCCTATTTTTATTTTGCTTAAAAATACAACATTTAAAGCTGGAGGCTGTATTGGAATCATCTCCGGCGACACCGGATTTAGCCCAAGGTCTTTGACGCTAGTATTCTCATTAAAAAGACTAATTTAGTTATGGAAGCCAGAACTACACCTGGTTGTGCGTATGGCAAATATAAGCAATACCAGTAAATTGCAATTGAACAGCACAATTCCACAGCTGTTTAGTTTGAACATATTTATTAATCATAAGACATGAAGATGTACAAAAACATCACAAAGAACAAATAAACACTTATCATGATAATCATGTGGATCGATTTTCACCTTAGATGATTACGTTTGCAATGGTAAAGGATATTAATCTTATAAGTCCAAAACATACAATGTGTTCTTTGTCATAGCTTGTAGCGGTTTCTTGTCGGCTTCTTATGAACGATATATACATATCTATAATCACAATGGAACTGAGGCGATTTTTGAAAAATATTTCCATTTATTCACACCAAAAACATATGTAACTGTCAAAAGCAATTTTGAATCTTAGAAACGAAAACGCAAAACTTTTTCCATGGTAACCGATTCTCGATTTCTGCCCAAGTCGTGTAATTTAATATGTTGTTGTTGTTGTTGTTGCTATACAGAGTTGGAATGATCGTATTTAAAGTCGGTCAATATTTGACTGCAGTTGTACTTGGAAATGAACTCCTTTTCAATGATACAAATTCTGGCTTCAGACAATACAGATGTATTGGCATCATTACCATAAGCAGATCTAGGACACGGTCAAAATGATTAATTCTTCGTTACTGCTGTAATTATGAAGAAAGTCATTGTTGATATCACTAGCACAAGCGAAAACAGTGTGATGAAAATCATGTCAAGCATGTTGACAACTTCTTTCCAAGAGTAATCCGAATGTAAGACTACTTCTGGTGTTTCTTGAACATCCTTCTTTTTGTTTGTGTATAGAAACTTCTTGTTGTCTTTATCGTTAAACTTTAAATCGGTCTTGAAATCTGTGACTTTGTTTCTTCGTAGACGCTCATGACAGGGTCGACAACTAAAACACCTGAGTAAGGCTCGTAAACATCGCGGAACAGGCGTGACGTCATCGTCAAACGACGCACATCGTACTTGCAAAAGAGCGAGTAGCGAGATAAACGTGCTCTGCGAGGTCTGGATGATGAGATAGATGGAGAAGATGGCAACTACCTCAGAGTTCTCCGGAAACGTTGACGATATAATTGACAGGAATACAGCAAAAGCCAAAAAGACGGTAATTGCATAGCTCGCCTTCTCACCGCTATCACATGGTAGGACAAACACAAACAGGTTCAAGACGGCCAACATTATGATCGGCATGATAATCGAGAGAAGTACATAGAGAGGTTTTCTTTTTATTTTTATATTGAACACAACGGCAGCTTCTCCGGATTCCCAGTCTACTGCATAGCTCGTATCAACGAGGTCCCATTCAGAGTTGCTCTCGTACTCCTCTATTTCTATTCCTTTCGCACCGCTAACCATGGTTACCTAAATATAACAGAGAGACACATTATTTGCTTTTCATTAGGTAGCACTTAACAGTTTTGGCCTTAGTTTCGCACCGGCTCTGGTCAAATGTCTTAATGTGGTGACAGTGTTACATATGTGTGTCATAAAAACTATTTTCAAAAGCTTAAATCTGTGAGTGTGCACAAGTAAGTTTGCCAGTATGATGCAAGACATTTTGACCTCTGAGGCTCTGACTTGTATGTGCGACAAGGTGGCTGGTTTACGAAACTAGATCTAAACCAGCTAGAAACGTGATTTTCAGAAAAAGTGAGCAGGTCATGTAAATATTTACAAATACTGAAGATCTTTTCAAATGTTAACAGGAATCATTGATAGTATATGTTGTTGTTCTAGTGCGAGGACGGACAGAAAACTATGAAGTGCTACCTTAGTACCGTTTACAGAGAATGTTTGATATAATTTTGCAGGAATAATGATGTTAACAAGTATATCTATGACAAAAGCTTGCCGAGGTTTAACGTCCGTTTCAACAGTAGTCAAGTCATTTTTCAGGCGAACAGTTTACCTAACTATCTCGTTTCTTGAAAGGACCTGTATTTGAACCCTATCCTTCGAAAGAAACTGCCAATTTTCTGTGTGAATTTCGTGATCTATATGATGCCTTGTCTTACACTCTTACGGTCTTATCTGTCTGTTTGCTGCCAAAGACTTAGACTTTATTGAACGCCATATATTTTTCTAACATTTTTTCTGATATATTTCTGATAACAAAATATAATCTTCAAAAAAGATTCAGCTACAGACTTATTTGTATGATTTAAGTCAACTTAGATTAATTTATAAACAAAAAAGCACTTTTCTAAATATTTGAAAATAATCAGACAGCTATATACATAAATGTTTACCTCATCCTTTGAGTAACTCCACGCTACGAACTTCAGCTTGCACTCTTGAACGTCAAATGGAAAGTATGTTATGTCCACCGAGCAGGTCGACTGGAACACCTAGGTAAAAGTAACATTTTGTTAAAACTCCATTATTTAGTATCCCCATTCAAGGAAAGCGTGTGTGCTAGTATTCTTCGAATCTATTTTAGATTTATGACGAAGGAAGCTTCTGTAGCTCTTGTGTCTGATGGAAACAACTAAGGTATGTCAGGTGTCTTGCTCTAAGACACACCCAAATTGGTTTGACCGGGAATCGAAATAAGGTCCTCTGCAAACTGATATGGACTGATCGTTAAGCTAAGTGTTATCATGGATTGAATGTATTCAAGGATCATTCATTTTCAGAAATGAAAATTGTGGATTATATCGAAATTGTAATTAGACTATTAATGGCATATTGATTGCTACAGTTTATGAAATAGCAACATCGATTTCATATCATGTGAGCGGTACTATATTAGCACGAGTAATGAAAGTATTCGATTGACCACTGGGCTCAAGTGGTACTGCAATCAAACTGTTGCTTTTTAGATTTTTGTATCATATTGTATTTCTATTTGCAAATGTATACTTGCTCAATGCAAACTTCATTCTCTTCATTGTTTCTTGGTGTTTCAATGTCCGTTGCAACAGTATTTCAGTTATTAACATGCAGGCGACTAGGTTACCTTACCATCAGACCGTAGTACCAGACTCCGTCCTTTACAAGACACTGCCAAAGTTCTCACAAAATATGTAGGACAGGTCTGTAGTCACAGGGATTCAAACTTATAACACTCTCTTCGAGTGTTATGTCACGGTACTAAAAGCTATGCAGTTGATAAATTAGGCGTAACTTTTAAGTTCTTCTAGAGCTGCTGAGTTTTTATTACAGAATATTTACTTGGAAAGGATACCAGTTGACATAGCCAATGCTGTCCACCATTACATTCAATGAGGAGACTCCAAGTTCCTTGTACTCTAAGAATGAGTTCTTCAGAGCCACGTCTGGTTTCCAAACATCTCCCTTATTTCGTCAGCAATTGAAAACAGTTTACTGTCAGTATTTGCATACAATTACAATCGAAGATAAATTTATAAAAATGATTTTTTCTTCCACTAGGAACAGTTATCACACAAGTTCCTTTGCAAACGATTTGACAAAACTCAGACTTTTTTATGTACGATTTTTGATCTCATTTTGTAAAGCTACGGTGTAAGGTATCAATTGATATAAGCAGCCGCGATTTCAAATTGAAATGGCAACATTTTTTAAAGTCAACAGCAGGCACGTAAACATAGCTTTGATTGTACCCACCGAGTATGTATGTCATGCTAGGTCATAGGGGCTTGCGGTTGGGGCGTTCCTTTTCCGGCTTTGTTTTGTCGCTTTACATTTCCCAACAAACTAAATATGATATTATCTTTTCCTCATCATAACTTTTATATTTTACCACTGAAGTATACGGTAGACTAAGAAAAGAAATGGCACTTCAATGGTAGAATATAAAAGTAAGATGAGGGAGAAATGAGATCATATGTTCTTAACTGGCCACCTAAATTCATGTATAACGGCAAAACAAAGCCGGAAAAACACAATGACGACCGTGAGCTCTTACGGGATACGTATGTGCATTCTCGTCCTTAAATATATACAATATCTATATTATGCATGTTCCATGCTTTTAAAAACTATTACAATATACCTGCGGCCAATGGTAGTAATTCAGTCCACCATAATCTGACGGTGTCCATTGTAGGAACTCATCTTGCCACGAAATCCAAAGGTATCCGGTTGTCTTCAATGTCTCGGTCGTCTCACTTAACTCATTGATGTTCAACAGGTATAGACTTACATACACCTCTAAGAAAACAAAAGAAGTATAAGGTTCCTATTATTTCAAATGTTCTTTTAAAGTTTTTTTTTCCGGTACATAAGCCTAACTAACTTTATTATCATTATTATTATCGTTATTATTTTGACGAATCACTACGCCGAGATCTGCTGAAAAGACGGACATTTTTCTGTAATAACTTTTGCCTATATTGTTTTATATTTTTGAAATGCTTTTACACAAGAGAATCACGCCATTTCGAAACTTTACTTTGCTTTAGTGTTTAACTGTTTCGATCGGCAAACAATCACACAAAACACAGAATACTAGACGAATAACTGAATGAATATCAAAATCAGGAAAACTCTTCTAAATTCTTGAAAGCCGTAATGGTATAGTTCTATAGTCAGCAGCAACTTAAACCGGTTAATGTGGAAATGGTAAAAATTGTCACAACTATTATATAAGTTTACCACATATGTAAACACTTTTCGAGAAATATGAAACCCAGTTGAAACTGAAAACGGTAACATGAGAGAAGACAAAGGTCAAAAATCAGTTCATGACTTCTGTAACACAAACCCTACAAATGTGAGACCAATATTTTCCTCTAGTAACATGAAACCGCGTATTGATTGAAAGTTGCGATACTGTAACTAACGCACTGCTAGTTCTTTGTCCAAAATGATATTATATTTAACACCACATGTGACCTTTACCATGTAACTTTGAAAATGTCAACGATTTTCTTCGCTAAGAAGTTATATCAGTATGTCTTTCATGTCGTTCTACATAGATCCTTTTATTTGAACGAACGGTTTCGTACTGAAAGATATTTCAATCAAATATAAATGTAGAAATAGCCTTTAAACCGTAGCCGCTTTCTCAATCTACGCAAAATGAACTGTTTTGCACTACGTCATGTGACAAGATTAAGGTTATAACAATAACATTGTTTATAGATACGCACAGCGCCTATATTACCAATATAAAGCAAAAGCAATGTTATAGAGGGTGTGGCCAGTTTTGTGTAGATAGGTAGGTCGGTACGCTCAAAGAGATCTTTGAGTTATTAGAATTTTTATCTTATTAACCCTTAGAACCTAGTTCGGGGTATATAGACTTATTATTCTATAGACAAAACAATAAAGAGTAAATGATTCATGTTCCAGTTTAATTCAGCTTTTAATTATTTCACAACTGTAATCATTTTCATATGTGTGACCATTTTCGCACTTGCGCTATGTTACATGTATGTAGGTACGAGAAGTCAAACATACAACAATTGTATCTTTCATGTATTGAGAAAGAACATCAATAAAAAGTAAATGTAAAACATACATCACATTTTTTGGATTACTTTCTTAAAACTGATGTAGAAAAATCTGAAGAAAACAATTATTCTCGCTCCACCAACGTGAATCTATAATTCATTGTTTTGCAAAGTAATTCATCTTTACAGCACATAGTATGAACAACAAAATCTGATAGGGAGAGTTTGATACTAAATATAATTTAAAATATGTAATGTATCGCACTTTCCGGCATATTCAGGGTTTTAAACCTAAAGACAATTATATTATCCTTTGTATATGGTTGAATTCTTTTAAGAATATTTGTGTCGCATTGATTCATATTTTGCGAAGTATAATTAAATTTCAAGATGTCCATAAACTTATCTTACAGCTATAACAAATGAAAACCTTACCTATTGGATCTGACTGATTGTTTGTAGGTCTCACTTTCTTATCGTAGTTGTCTGTTACAAACAATTGTGTCCTGAGATTCTTTGCATCGTTACCGTTGGCACAAAGTCCTTGCCGTATCCCCGCGCACAACAAGATCAGAACACAACAATACCTCCTCATCATAACTGATTGTAAATACGTGCGAGGGGTAAATAGTGATAAAAATAGATATCCTCGGAAACTGAATTAAACGATCAATTCTATTTCAAATAAAATTAAATTCAACTGAAGTGGTCTAAGTTATTAATTCACTATACTGTAATGATTAGAAAAAATAAATTATATACAAGTAACATACCACTTCTTTTTCTTTCTTTTTTTTTTGAAAGAAAAACTTTAAACTTCTTGTAAGTAATTGTATATGTTTTTTTTTATCTAACTGTAATTTATCGCCGATATACAATTTCGTTTTATGAACTACCCCATGTGCATCATGGAAGAAATGTAGAGCGTTTCCAAATAGCTTTCCAAAAGAACGGTATTTCATAAAACATCCGGTGCCAACGGAAAATTACATTGTCACAACAAGATTTATTGTAATGTCCGTCATGTTATCCTAAAATCAATATTCCTTGTTTTTCAAGCTTCATTGGCGAAAGTTTTCATATTTTGAAATAGATCACAAATTAGAATGTTAAGGCTAATTTGACAGTGACCGGGAGAGTACCCCATAATTACGGAATTCCGTTAGGGCCATCGCCTATGAATGAAATAATCTGAAACGCGAAAACACGAAATCACGAAAATACGATGACGAAAACGCGAAAACACGATGACGAAAACTCGAAAGTACGATGACGAAAACGCGAAGTACGATGATGAAAACGCGAAACTACGATGACGAAAACTCGAAAGTACGCATGCGCAAAACAATATTAACAAAACAAAACAAGCGAATCCTTGCAGTTGTCTTAAAGATATGACTTGAACATATTTTTATAATATAAACTAAGGGGGATAATACAAGAGTTATATGAGCTGGAATTATGGTTTATAAACACTGCGCTAATGTCATCATCGTGTTTTCGCGTTTTCGTCATCGTACTTTCGCAATTTCGTCATCGTAGCTTCGCGTTTTCGTCATCGTACTTTCGCGTTTTCGTGTTTTCGCGTTTCATATTATTTTACTCAAAGGCGAATATGCAGATGGCCCTAACGGAATTCCGTACATAATTTGTGAATTGTCTTGTACGCACGTTCTACCTTTAAACCCAATGATTACAATTTATGTACAACAAATCATATAAATTTAGCCATATCGCCTTACTTTTCTCTAATTGATTATTAATTTTAAGTAGATTTACTATAGATTATACAAAGCTGTGTTTAAACTTATTGTTATCCTACTTTTAATATTTCGGTTCCCTTCAGATAAATTGGATATTTTAACCATTGTGGTGCGCACGTCTCGAGGTAGCACTCAGAATCATGACGTACACTAGACTTCATTACAGGTAATCTGATAACCGTCGTGGCCTTGATAGACGACAAGGCCAGTGGTCCTTTATCGCGTCGTTTGTGTACAACATGGGAGTTCGTTCCCTTATTGCGATAGCAACGAAATACTATACCTCTTACAAAAGAAGAATGACTTCTTCAATGGATTTTTTTCTAAAACTAGCGCTCGTTCTAATTCCTTCCTAACATTGACATGTGCTGTGGAAAGGTCAAGAGTACTTTTCATGACAACCAAGATCTCTTTCCAACTGACAGCCGACGATAAAAGCCCTTTCTAGTGCTTACTAGTTTAATCTTATTAAGGTCTCATTTATCAGTCGTGACTGATTTACGTGTAACTTGGCTAAAACTGGATGGACATATCGGTCAGGTATATTTCTCTCTCTCTTCATAAATATGTTAACGATATGACGGTATACATGTCCGGGTCTAAACTCAGTACATGTCCTTTCGCCGTGTGAGAGTGCCTTTTAGAATGTCGAGCCATAGATACTCAAACTATGAACGAGCAGACAAAAAAAAAGAGGCCCTCATAATTTCGGGACGTCACAGTCTTTTCGGTTAGATCAATGATGAACGATTCCTGCTGAAATATGATAACCTTAGTCTGATGGCCAGATTCAGGTAGTATCACAAAAAGTCACATATTCACTGAGTAGTCATATGCCAGTTTATTTGCAGAATAAATTTATCAATTCAACATGTCCGTTAATACAATACAAAATTTTACCTATCATTAAAGGTGGATAACTCAAAGAGATACCACTGATAATAATTAACCATTTGTATTTCATTAAAAGTGTTACTGGTGAAAGGGGTAATTTTTTCATCATGAAACCTGTATGCATCATTTCTCTTCTTATACTAGGATAAAGTGCAACCGAGCGTACAAATATTTGCATGCTGACAACAACACGCTTCTACATTCCAACTATGTAGGCTCTGGGCTTTGTGGTTATAGACAAGAAGATTTCTGAAGTGTTCCTTATAAACCTATGTGAAAACAAGTGACTCCCCCGGGCAGGGTCTGTATTTTCCGGGGGTCATGACTTGAACAAGTGCTGTTGAAGACCGATTTCTGGTCGACTTTATATAACGAATACACCTACATGTATTATGATATTTGCATTCAGAGGTTTTTGAAAAATGTTTTTCGTTTTACTGTCAAATAGAACATATTAAATAAATGCATGTATACATACTTCTCCGAAGAGGGACAAAATGTAACGCGGTTACCGGATGAGTAGGGTATTTAACTTCGCCTTTCTTAAGACGGTTCATATTTGAATGCAATTGCATTTGGAAACCAATTCCTTTTCAGTGAAGCAAAATCTGGCTTCAGTTAATATAGTGGCCTGTCTTCATGAACTGTGGCCATTACATTTAGTAGGCCACGGTCAAAATGATCAATTCTGTGTAACTGCCGTCATAATGAAGAAAGTCATCGTTGACATCACTAGAACAAGCAAAAATAGTGTGAAGAAAAGTCTGTCAAACATGTTGACAGCTTTTTTCCAGGAGTATTCCGAATGTAGGACTATTTTCGGTGTTTCCTGGATAGCCCTCTTTTTGTTTGTGAATGTTGACTTCTCAATGTTTTCATCTTTTACCTTTAAATCGGTATAAGAAATGGCAACTTTGTTTCTTTGCAGACGTACTCGGCAGGGTCGGAAACCAATAAATCTGAGTACAGCTCGTAAACATCGTGGAACAGGCGTGACGTCATCGTCGAACGACGCACATCGTATTTGTACAAGAGCGAGTAGCGAGATAAACGTGCTCTGCGAGGTCTAGATGATGAGATAGATGGAGAAGATGGCAATTACCTCAGAGTTCTCCGGAAACGTTGACGATATAATTGACAGGAATACAGCAAAAGCCAAAAAGACGGTAATTGCATAGCTTGCTCTCTCACCGCTATCACATGGTAGGACAAACACAAACAGGTTCAAGACGGCCAACATTATGATCGGCATGATTACCGAAACAAGCACATAAAGAGGCTGTCTTTTTATTTTAATACTGAACACAACGGCAGCTTCTCCGGATTCCCAGTCTACAGTGTAGTTCGTTTCAACGAGGTTCCATTCAGAGTTACTCTCGTACTCCTCTTTTTCTATTCCTTTCGCACCGCTAACCATAGTTACCTAAATATAACAGAGAGACACATGAGTTGTATTTCCTCACTACCATGACTGATATTCTTTGTGACTTTTTTGTAATTATGTTTGCAGGAAAGGTTACTCTAATTATTTGTCTTTCCGCAAAGTATATCTTTGGCAAAAGCTTGTTTGTCGGCTTTTGACGACTTTTCTACCTGTAATCGAAACATTTGTACAAGCGGACAGTTTACTTAACTCTTTTTTTAAAGGGTCTCGAGCGGAACCCTATATGCTTCGTAAGAAATAGCTTAATATACAGAAAATTGTTTATTTCATCTTTTCATGCTGTGTGTAAATCGCGTTCTTAATAAGTTAACTTGTCCTAGACTTTAACGTTTTTGTATATTTGTTTGCTGCTAAATACTGCGAGTTTATTGGATCCCATATATACCTTCCTAATATTTGTTCTGATATATTTCTGAAAACAAAATATAATATCACAAACATTCAGCTATAAACTATTGTGTATGCTTTCGGTTAACCTAGTCTAATTAATAAGCATATAATTCGCTGTCTGATTATTTGAAAATAATTTCACAGCTATATACTCAGCCTCAGCCTTTGAGTAACTCCACGCTACGAACTTCAGCTTGCACTCTTGAACGTTAAATGGGAAATATGCTATGTCCACCGAACAGGTCGTCTGGAACACCTAGGCAAATGTAAATCATTTTTTTACACTTAGACTAATGCATAGTATACCTTTTGATAAAGGACAGAGTAAGTTCTTCTTGTCGAACTCGCATTCATCATTATTCTGTAATTTATTTCCTAAAAATGTATAAATCTATTAAACTCATTCTAAACGGTAGTTTTTGTGAAAATGAAAGTAACATTTTCATGTAACAAAACATCCTTAGTTTGTAGAAACCTATTTTAAAGACATTTACAATACACAGTGCAGACTAACAGTTTGCATGTTTAAGCTGGATTATGAAAATAAAGTCACCCATTTTACATTTACCACTCTCGGTGCAACACTCATGTCTGCTGGAACCAACTAAGGTCACGCCAGGTGTCATCCCAAGTGGTTTTACCGGAAATCGGACCAAGGTGCTATGCAAAAGCTTTTTTTGACTGATCGTTACGCTAAATGTTATCATGCATTGAATGCAGGCTTTGTAATAAAAGTTATGTCTATTATGTCAATTATTTTCAACAATGGTACATTTGCACAAGTGTCAAAAGAATTCAAAACATCTCTGGTATATAAATGGGAATTAAGCGTCTGTACATGTGCTTGCCTTAAATCTATACCAATTATGAGCTAGCAGACTTATGTAATCTCTATGGACGAGCTAATAGAACACTCCTAGCAGTGAATATTCTTTTTCAGAAATGTAAATAGTGGGTTATTTAGATAATTATTGACACATTAGTTGCTACAATTGATAAATTAACAACATCGTCTTCTTATCGTGTGAGCGGTATTATATTGACACGAGTAATGAAATTCTTTGATTGACCGCTGGGCACAAATGGTACTGCAATTAAAATGTTGCTTTTTACATTGTATATCATGGCGTATTTCAATTTGCCAACGTATTTTCGATCAGTATTAATTCAATTTTCTCCGTTGTTTCTTGGTGTCGAAACGCCTCAGTTAATGCGCTGGCGACCCTGTTACCTTACCATCGTTCCTGGAAACAGTAGTACATGTATCAGACGCCTGTCCTTTATTACAAACTGTCAACCTTTTCACATAAGGAATTCGGACAGGTCGGTTATTACAAGGACTCAAACTTATAACCCTCTCTTTCAGTTTTATTAAACCGGTAATAAAAAGCTATGCATTTGATAAATTGGGCGAAAATGATGAGTTTGCATTACATAATACTTACTTGGAAAGGATAGCAGAAGACAAAGCCCTTGTTATCCACTCGCACATTTAATGTGGCGACTCCTAGTTCCTTGTACTCTAAGAATGAGTTCTTCAGAGCCACGTCTGGTTTCCATACATCTCCCTTATTTCGTTTGTAAATGAAAACAGTTTACTGTCATTATTTGCATACAATTACAAACGGATATATACAAATGTATTTAAAATAATGAATTCGAAAGTAGTGGACAGCCTTCCGAATAAACATTTTCAAATTAAGTGTTTATTTCATTTGAAACAGACATTTAAATGTTTTATTGTTATCTTGTCATATTTCTTCAATCGGGAACTGTTGTCATACAAATCCGTAGTCAATTATTTTGCAACCGTTTTGACAAAATTCTGACTCTTTTTTTCTCTCAATCTGTGAAGCTACTATGCAAGGTAGCAACTGATTTTAGCATCGACATGGGTTCTATTGCTATAATCCTCATGTGCAGCTGGCACTTTAACAAGGTTTAATCGTTTCCACTGAGTATTTATGTATATATATAGAGAGAGGGCTCGAAGTTGGAATTGTGCCTTCTGGCTTTGTTTGTCTTTTCATATTCACATAAATAACTCGACAAACTAAATAAATATACTATATATTATTTTTCCTACATTATTCCACAGCTGACAGGGCAGGTAAACATTGTCTTAGTTGTACCAACCGAATATGTATGTCATACCAGTCATAGATAGGGGTTCGCGGTCGGGATTGTATTTTTTCTCACTTTATTTTGTCTTTTCACATAGGAACCCAACAAGCTAAATATGATTTTATCTTTCCCTCATCACAACTTTTATATTTTATCACATTAATACGTGAAAGCCTAAAAAACGAAATACATGTAAGTCACTTCGATGGTAAAATAAGGAAAATAAAATCATATTTTCATAGCTGATCACTAATATGAATGTTAAAGGATAAAACAAAGCCGGAACATTCCGACCACAAGCTCCGTACGTGATACACATGTACATGCTCTTCCTTAATATATATCTTTAAAATGCATGTTCCGTGCTTTTAAAAACTATTACAATTTACCTGCGACCAGTGGTAGTAATCGAGTCCACCATAATCTGACGGTGTCCATTGCAGGAACTCATCTTTCCACGCGATCAAGAGGTATCCCGTAGTCTTCAATGTCTCGGTTGTCTCGCTTAACTCGTTGATGTTCAGCAAGTATAGGCTTACGTACACCATTAAGTAAAAATAAGGACTATGAGAGTCATATTCTGGCTCCGATGTCATTTTACAATTTTCTCATCAATAGGCATTACATGTAATAGGAATTTCCAAAGCCCATTAATATTTATAATATTATTTGAACGAATCCTTTCATCAATTTGGAAAATAAGCCACGCTGTCTGGCAACTTTTATAGGGAGTCACATAAGAATCAGTCCTGTGCTATTATCACAATTTCTCGAAAGAAGATTTTTTAAGTTTAGGTAGAGTGGAGACAAACAAAATATTTACGACCTTTAGAAACCTTTTTTTCACGAAATTACATCCCTTGGATAATATTGAAGTTGATAAATAGATACATATGGATTGCGAATGATTTGAAGTGTAAACAAACGATTTAGACTTAATTATTTACTGGACGACGTTTGTAGTCTTTTCAATACCGCATCATGGTAGTACCTTCCAGTCAAACATGTGTCCCTTTTTACTTGCACCTGTATTGTTATGACTTCACTAGAGAAGACATGGTATACAAAAACCTTCTTTGCATTGAGCAATTGTTGACCTTTTGTCGTGTGTGGTGGCATAAATTTGTTCCCAACCTTTGACACCGGTTAAAAATAGTGAACCAAGGTTTTATCACCAGTCACAACATTTGCATAATAGTTTTCGTCCTTTTTCGGAAATATTTTCGGCAGTGTTCTAACAGTTCCCTCTTTTCTTGTCGTCAGTCAATATGAAGGGCACCCACCTAACAGAAATGTATTATTTTTGCTGCATTTTCAACATACTCGCAGTCAGAACCTTTCTTTTTCCATCTACCAGCAAAACTCTCTTTCACGCAATAACCGACCTTACCGCTTACTTCCTCATTATTTGGTACGTGTTCCGGCAATTCAACAACAGTCTGATGTCTAACAGCCTAATGAAACGACAAAAACTCTACAAACCGGCTATTCAGTTGATACTCGTAAAAGGATATTTGATAGAGGTATTCGGGTGAAGAATTATCGATGTACACTTTTTCGTGGATATTGCATTACAGAACAATACCTAATACATTTCGAACACTCCTCGAACATATACAGAAAATGAAAGCAATTTTTGAGAGCTATATAGCACATTGGAGATAATTTCCTGGGAATTATCGGCAGATTCACACTGCAGAGTATAGTCTAAAATTACATTTTACGAGTTTGGAAACATCACCATTGTTTCAAATGAAATGTCGGGAACTGGATACAATATATACTATACAGTTTGGGACGAGAAGTACAATCATAGTAAAATTTCTGACCACTAAGTGTGACTTTGACCTTCAAGGTAAGGACGTGGGACTTGCGTGTGATATGTCATCTCCGTGTGCTCAACAATTGTGTCGTGTAATTGCCTGACAGAGTTACCATGTATACTATTACCTTTAAATTCTAAATGTGACTAGGGTCGTGTGTTTTGCACGCAACAAATTGTCTTGATGTACTCACCATTTGTGCCAAGTAATCCTTCAATGCATGACTTACAATCCGAATATGTGCAATTATACAGGATTCAATTACCTTTAAACTTTAAATGTGACCGTGACCTTTAAATGTTGGGTCGCGGGTTTTGTACGCGACACATCGTCTACTGCATAACAACGTTACAGTCCGGACCAGAATGTATGCATATAATACAGGATTCAATTACCTTTAAACTATTAGCGCTACTTTGACCTTTGAGGTACGGGCGTGGGTCTTGCACGCAACACATTGTCTTTATGTGTTTAATTTGTGTGCCACATGATTTGAAAATCCCTGCATGCATGACAGATACAGCCCAGACACAAATGTGTGCATATATATAAGATGTTGTTACCTTCAAACTCTGAATGTGCCAGACACAAGGACGGACGGACAGACGGACGGTACGATTTTACTATGCCCACCTTTGGTATGCTGACGATAGACGTGATGGGTCTTAAACGCAGTTCCTGTCATACGCCTTTTAGAATGTTGGACCATAAAAGCT